>PVHP010032013.1:0-20620 GCA_004024765.1 Zapus hudsonius | reverse complement strand
GCATTTCCCAGACATATGGTTAAAACTAAACTATAAGGAGCCAGGTTCCCTTGCAGGAACTGGGCTCAGCGCCAAGTTCCCTTACAGGAACCTGGCATCAAAGTTCAAGAGTCGGTCAAGTGACTCCACATGACCCTCCCAGGCCGCTTTGGTGTCTCTTGACTGCTCTCTACAGGAAGGCAGAGAGAGACAGGAGGATCAGGAGTTCAAGGCCAGCCTGGGCTACATGAGATCTCGTCTTCCCTTCTCCTGCCAAAGAAGGGGTGTGTGGGGGGGAATGGGAACCCTCCTTGGGCTCATCCAAACCCTCTTCTGTCATCCCAGATGAAGCAGAACTCTGCGTTGGGATGCTTGGCTCATGAGAGGGCCATTTCACTGGGTGTCCAGTGGGGTGGGGCCCCATTTATGACACAAGAGGGCACACCCCTCCCTTCTGGTGAGGGTGCTGGGCACCCAGGCCTCCCCCTAGTCCCAATCCCTCTCCCAAAGTAAAGGGAGCAGAAAACATCACTTGGCACAGGAGGGGAGGGCAGCGGTGATAAGCCCACCAGCCAGGCTGCCTTGGGAAGGAAGACCAGCGATGCCAGGATAAAAGACGGACATTCAGGAGAGGTGCCATCATGAGAGATCTGTGAAGAAGGAAGCCTGAGGGGTAGGGGACACAAAACAAAAATGAAACCTGCAGGACCAAAATCCCCTGCGAGGGAGGCGACCACAGTGGAGCCAGGGTCTACCTCAGTGTCTAAGTCAGACTGGAGACCTGAGGCTCATCAGAGGATCCAGTCAGAGCCTAAGCCAGAAAAGACACCCATCACCCAGCCAGCACAGAACACTCTGCAGGAACCAAGGCTCCAGGCGGAGACCATTGTCCAGCAGCACCAAGCTGAATTCCAACAGGATCCCAAAGCCCAGCAGAAAGGCTCACTAGCCACCCCCACACCACAGCAACCGCCCCCCAACCGGTCAGTGCACTTGGAGCAGCAGGAAGCCACCTCCCATGAGGGACATGGGTCAGTGTCTACAACTCAACAGGGACCAGAATCAACAGGGGGACATGTAGCACCATCAGGAAGGGATCCAGCAAAGCCATCTCCGACTCAACAGGAAGCTGAACCAACACCTACAGCTCCGGCTGTAACTGAACCCCTTGTCCAGACCAAATCTGAGAAACCCCAACTTGCAGACCCTCCTGCCAGGCAAACACCTCCTCCAATGCCAGAAGCCAGATGGAAACCCGAATGGGGATTTTTGACCAGGTTGCAGGAGTTATCCATCCAGCGATCGGCCCAAGAGTGGAAGACGTTTTTTGAGTGGGTCACAGATCCCGAGAGAGCATCAGATCTGGGTTCATCTTCGGAGACAAGTCCTCCAGGCCTCCGCTCGGTGCTCCCGGGAGGAGTGACGCTAACCTTCAAGAAGAGACAGAAGTGTGAAGATGAGCCCGCGGGGTACAGCAGGGTGACCCCACCTGGAAAGAAAACCTGCGTCCAGAATCACAAACACTTCTGGGACACGGGTGAGTGTGAGCCTGCAGGGGACATGACTTTCCAGGGACCTTCTCATTCACACTAAAAATGTCCTGGATTCCAGCTTCGCTTAGGGCACCCCTAGTTTATACACTAAGGGAGCACCCCGAAGCCTGTGTAGCTGGGAAGGATTTAGGGAAAAATCAAATTGAGGTAGGAAGGCGCTCCAGCCCGGGGATTAGGATAGAGAAGCCCCCCACCCACGCCCACGGGTTCTCTCACCTTCCAGAAGAACCTGGCCAGCACCTATGCGAGATCGGGAGTGGCCTCACCCTCCTGAGTGTCCATGTGGACAGCGTCTACGCTGACCAGGCCTGGGATCTGCTGTCAGCCACCTCCACAGAGACAGGGCCGGCCTTGAGGGCTGTTTGTCCAGAGGGGCTGGAGGCGATCTGGAAGGTCAAGGACCATGATAGTGTAGGCCCCAAGGTCCTCTTCTACGGCTTCTCTGAAGCAGATGGGGGGGGGGAGGCGAGGAAGGGGTTACAAGTTGATGCAGTCTCCATAGGGAAGCTGGGGTCAGGGGGGCCACAAGAAAGGGCATCGGCGGTCCTCTGGCGTGCTCAGTGGCCTGGCCTTCCCCTCAAAGTGAAGGATCACAGGTTAGGTTTAGTATCTCAGCGCCAAGGACTGGTTGGGGCCTTGGGGGAGAAGTTGAGACCAGATAAAAAGCTGTCTCTCAGGGATCCAGAGCCATGGCACGGCACACCAGGGCCGCTGAGGAGACCGAGGAGAGGCACTTGTCTGTCCATGTTCATATGTAAGAGCTTTGGGCCTCCTCTGTTTCCAGACACGCTCTACTTCTGCTCTCAGTGGGAGACCCCGTAGCACAAGCTACTGTGCTTTATATCCTGTGATGCTGAGGAAGGAGAGAGAATAGGGGGAGAAAAACCTCAGGAGTGACAGCAATACAAGAACTAAGAGGGGGAGAGAGAGAGATCTGGGTGGTGTTGGCTCAGGTCTATAACTCCATCTATAGGAGGCACTTGTTTGTCTGCTGGTCAAGGCCAGCCTGGGCTACGTGGTGAGCTCCAGGCCATCCTGGACTATAATGTATGACCCTATCTTTAAAAAAAACAGTAAAATAATAATAATAGGGCTGGAGAGATGGCTCAGCGGTTAAGGCACTTGCCTCCAGTGCCTAAGGCTCTGGGTTCAATTCCCCAGGACCCACATAAGCCAGACCCACAAGGTGGTGGCCCTGGTATCTCTCTCTCTCTCTCTCTCTCTCTCTCTCTCTCTCTCTCTCTCTGTATCTCTCTGATTGAAAATGAATAAATAAAATTTAAAAAAAATAATAATAGAGTACTTACAAAGCCTGATGGCCTGGGTTCCATTCCCCAATACCCACAGAAAGCCAGATGCACAAAGGGACCCAAATATCTAGAGTTTATTTGAGGTGGCAGGAGGCCTGGCATCATGCATTTTCTCTCTCCCCCCTCTCTCTCAAATAAATAAATATTTAAAAAATAATAATAATAATAAAAGCAAGACCTGGAAGGGGAAGAAGGTGGGGCTTCCCCCTCCAAAGGCCACCAAGCATAGCCACGCCCCCAGGGCTGGCCCCGCCCTGACCTTGAGTGGCGGGAGAGCCTGGCCCCTCCCCCCTCCCCTCCCCCAGACACCTGCCGTCCACCCCCACCCTGGCTGGGCAGCCTTCGCGGGATGTGCATCAACAAGTGAGAAGACCCGGGATTCCCAGTTGGGATGACGTGATTCCTCGCCCACGAGCGACTCCCCACTATTCCGGTCTCGCGGACGCTTTTTTAGCCGCCTCCAAGGGTTGCATTTTTTTTCTTTTTAAATTGGCTGCGGTCCCTTTAACGCGAGCCAGGTGGGGGTGCGGCCAGACCTTCGCCTCCACTCCGCCGTGGGCGTGGCCCAGAGAGGATCCCGCTTGTGATTGGATGGCTGGGTGGTGTGTAGCGAGTGGATGGACTCGCTGGGCGGGGCTTATCCGCCGGCCTGGGGCCCCTCGCGGGGGGACTGCGCTGCCCGCCGCGGAGAACTGATGGAGACGGCCGGGGGATCGGGGCCCTCCGAGGCCCAGGCTTGGAAGAAAAGCCGAAGTCGCCGGCGGTGGAGGAAAGCTAAAGCCCGAGGTGAGTCAGCCTCGCAGCTCCGGGGAGGGATGGACGCCGAGGAACCTCGCCCGTCCCGTCCGTCCCGGGGATGGAGTGGGCTGACCCAGCGCCGTCCTGCGGGGGATGGAGGGCGGGGACTGGGCCATTGTGAGAAGGGGGTGATGTACGAGCCCATTGGGGTCCATCCTCAGCCAGGGTCGCCCCCCACTCTCCACCAGCCGATGCCCCAGGCAGGCAGGCAGGGCACCGTTCCGGGATGTGACCCAGGGCTGCAAAATGCCTGCTCCTCGGGAGTCGATTTTCAGGTCTGCTTGCTTCTTGAGAGAATGATGGGGATGGGCTTTAGCTGCTGTTACAAGAAGAGTTAGTTTAGGGGTGAGTCAGGTAGGAGGGAAGGGGGGATCCTGTGGGAGCCACCACGCAAGTTCATGGCAAAGTCGTCCCGCCCCCCCCCCACACACACACCTCCTGTCACCCCTCAGTGAAGTCCATCAGTCCATCAGCTAGGGTTTAGCTTCCTGACCCTCGCACCCTCCAGGGCGCAGGGGCTTTGGGACACCATTGAACCTTCAGGTTGGTCTTTAAGAAAGTCAGTCACCCGGGTTTCCTAGATTGCAGAAGGCCGAGGGAGCAGCAGAAACGTGGCAAACCTCAGATATCAGATAGGGCGTCAGGTCTTGGCTCATTTATGAGTCTGTCTGTTGGTCTGCCTGTCTGTTTGCTTGATTGGCTGTTGGTTAGTTGGTTTTTTGTTTGGTTGGTTTTGTTTTTGTTTGTTTGTCTTGCTCTAGCCCAAGCTGATCTGGAACTCACCCTATAGTCCCAGGCTGGCCTTGAGCTCACAGCGATCGTCCTACCTCTTTCTGCTTTCCCAGAGTGCTGGGATTAAAGGCTCTTGCCACCATGCCAGGCTGCTTGCTTGTTTTGGGAGGGCGATTGGTGGTACACTAACCCAGAGCCTGGCTGTCTCTCGGCCAAGGGTACCGTACCCCCGGGTCTGTCTTTCTCTATCCCCATGAAAGCATGAGAGTCGTTCCTATGCAGGAAAGAAACTGGCATGCTCACCCCCTCCCACTCCACCCGGCGATGCCCATTTAAACTCCTCAGTGCCCGTGCCGGTGTGCTAGCCAAAGGTTAGAACTGTAGCTGTCATTCTACAAGAGTTCCGACTGGGACAGGCTGGAAGCTCAAACCGGAGCCTGGGGACATTCCTCTTGTCTTACAAGCGAGACAGCCAGAGCCTCCGGGGACAACACACGCCCAGGTAGTGCAGACCTTGGTTAAGAACCTCATCTGCCTATTTCCTTAGCACCAAAAGAACGGGTCCTTTTTCCCTGCCTCGACTTCTGGAGGGAGCTCTGAAAACCAGCCATAATGATAGCATTGCCTGACTTGGAGAGTTGAGTGAGGGTCGAATGCTTGGCACACAGCAAGCCTTCGAGACGGAGAGGTGTGGTTATGACTGTCAGTACCCCCCCCCCCGCTAGACAGAGTTCCCTAAGAGTAGGCTTGTGTTGGCCTTGTTTACCCTATAGTGCCAGAACCTGGAATGCCTGGCACACGGGCACTCAAATATTTATTGGATTAATACATAGAGGAATGCGTGAAGGGTGACACAGAGATATTAATAATCGTGCTGTCCTCAGAGTGATCGTGAGGAGTCAGAAAGAATCTGCTTAGGTCAAGCTCCCAACACAGGGCCCAGCCAGTCCTACTCAGAAATCCAAGGACCTACCTCTGCCCATAGCCAGTCACTTCCTGAGGCTCTCCCCGGTGCCAGGCCTCAGACCCCACCCCTGCCCCAAGGGCATCCAGGCTGGCTGAAGCAGTCCTGACTAGCAGTTTGATCTTGCTGGTAACTATATGAGATACTGTCACTGTCATCAGCCCAGTTCCCAAATGACGATAACACTGGGCTTCCTCATCTGCCCGGTGAAAACAGAGATAGATGGCTGCCTTTAGCCTCCTCCAGGCAGTCAGTCACTGTGTGCCTTAACTTTGATCCTAGATCCAGAAGGTTCCATCATGCAGATTCAATCAGCAGACTCTCTGAGGTGATTCACAGGACAGACTCCGTGGAGCTGGGGACACTGATACTAATTAAATTAGATGGTTGTGTCATGATGGGGCACATCTGTAATCCCAGCACAGGAAGATGGCTGTGAGTTCAAGGGAGCCGGCAGGCCAGCCAGGGCTACAGAGTCAGACCCTGTCCCAACCCCCCCCCAAAAAAATATATATATATAAGCAATACAAATTGTAAACAATACGATGTCATGCATAAGTCCAAAGTGGAGATCTGAGAAAAATGAACGAGGGAAGCTTTCCAAGAAGATGGCATTAGACTCAAGGATGGATAGACCGGAACTGCTTCGTAGGGGAGGACACGGTGGGGGGGGGAGACCTTGGAGGCTGGAGAGAGAGCCCTGAGCAGATTGAGGACAGTACCAGGAACCAGGAAGCTGGGGTAGGCAGGGTGAAGGAGGGAGGCACCTAGTTTGGGCCATATCCAGGATTGGGGACTTTATTCTAAGAGAAAGGCAGGAAAGGGTTGAAGTGTTGGTGGTCAGATTTCTGTTTGAGACAGGTGCTCTGGGAATTCCACACAATAGACTGAAATCAGCCAGGTTGCACAGAGACAGAAGGATCGCTGTGAGTTCAAGGCCATCCGGAGACTACATAGTGAATTCCAGGTCAGCCTGGGCTAGAGCGAGACCCTACCTCGAACCCCCCACCCAAAAAAGACTGAAATCAGGGGCACGCAGAGTCTGGCCATCACCTAGGTGATACGAGGGCAGTACAGCATGGACCATCCAGGGAAGAGGCAGTAGAGGTTGGAGGTGAGCTAAGTTGAGGGGATGTGGGGTGCAGAGAGATGTTGGGAACAGGGGATAGTGGGATTGGGGGAGGTGGCTAAGATAACGCCCCAGGTTTTGGCTTGAACAAATGGGGAAGGTCCACTCTCCGCACACATAATACCCAGACGTGCATATAGATTCATACATACATGAACACATGCCCTCACAGGGCACTTGCATACACACATACATCTTCAGATAGATCAAGACCTATGAAAGCACATTGCCCTGGTACGTTGGTACATCCCCAGGGGCCAAAGTCCAGGCCAGAGATCCAGCTACCCACTGGCTTGTCAGGGCAAAGGGCTGGCTCAGTGGTAGAGGACTTGCCTAGCATGCACTAGTCCATGGATTTGATCCCCAGTTTAAAAAAAAATTCTCCCAGGGCAGAGGACTGGATCCCAGTAAGCTGGACACTCCCTTGCCAGGCCTCCGCGGCCCTACCTTTGCCCCATTCATCCCTCGCTCGCTCATGGCCCCACTGGGCGAGCCCTTACCCCAGTGCCCTCTGCCTGGGATTCTTAGCAAGCTTCTGGCAGCCTCAGCACCCCTAACTCCTGACTTTAGCCAGCCCAGTCCTCCCAAAGCCACTTAAGAGTAGGACAGGGAGCAGGGCCCTAAAATCACAAGGGGGGACCCACCCCTTCCCCACTGTTCCATGTGAGTGATCTTCATCTTTTTTTTTCAAGGTAGGGTCTCACTCTAGCCCAGGCTGACCTGGAATTCACTATGGAGTCTCGGGCTGGCCTGGAACTCATGGCGATCCTCCTACCTCTGCCTCTCTGCAGGAGTACTGGGATTAAAGGCGTGCGCCACCACGTCCGGCTTCATCTTTAATAAAGACCTCTCCCCCGTAGGTGGGGCAGGGTGGGAAGTCATAGCAGGGTGAGCTGCTGCGAAGGGTAAATGTCAGGTACAGGGTGCCTAGTGTGGGGAGGGAATGAGGCTGGGTTTAGAAAGAGAGGAATTGGAATACATACTCCCCAAGTGCACCAGGCACTGTATAAGAGCAGAACAGATAAGACCCTGCCATCAGGAAGCCTAGAAATTAATAAGGAGGCAAAGCAAACAAAAATGGGAAGCTACATAGTGTTTGAAAAAAATAGTTTTTTATTTGAGAGAGAGAAAGAGACAGACAGAGGGAGAGAATGGGCACCCCAGGGCCTCCAGCCACTGCATATGAACTCCAGATGCATACGCCACTTTGTGCATCTGGTTTTATATGGGCGCTGGGAAATCAAACTTGGGTCCTTCTGCATTACAGGCAAATGCCTTAACCGCTAAGCCATCTCTTCAGCCCTATATAGTGTTTTAGGCAGTGATCAGGATGGCAGAGCAAGATTATACAACTCACCATGTCCTTGAGGCTGATAAAACAAACCACACACTCCCCGTGCCTCTCTGGACTGGTACCCGTGCATGAAGGCCTGGGCGCCATCCCCAGAACTGCAGGCAGGCAGGAAGAAAGGAAGGGAGGAAGGGAAGGAAAGAGGAAAGAGAACTGGAGAGTGGCTCAGCATTTAAAGGTGTTTGCTTGCAAAGCCTGCCCTCCTGGGTTCCATTCCCCAGCACCCACGTAAAGCCAGACGCACAGAGTAGTGCATGTGTCTGGAGTTCATTTGCAGCAACGGGAGGCTCTGGTGTGCCCATAATCTTTCTCTCTCTCTCTCTCTCTCTCTCTCTCTCTCTCTCTCTCTCTCTCTCTCTCTCTCTCAAATAAATAATTTTTAAAAAATATTTTATTTATTTATTTGAGAGACAGAGAGAGAGAGAGAGAGAGAGAGAGAGAATGGGCACCCCAGGGCCTCCAGCCACTGCAAATGAACTCCAGACACATGCACCCTCTTGTGCATCTGGCTTTACATGGGCACTGGGGAATTGAACTCAGGTCCTTCTGCATTGCAGGCAAACACCTTAACTGTTAAGCCATCTCTTCAGCCCTCAAATAAATAATTTTTTAAAAAAAAGAAAGAAGAGGGCTGGAGAGATGGCTCAGCGGTTGAGGCACTTGCCTCCAGTGCCTAAGGCCCTGGGTTCAATTCCCCAGGACCCACATAAGCCAGATCCACAAGGTGGTGGCCCTGGTGCTCTCTCTCTCTCTCTCTCTCTGTATCTCTCTGCTTGAAAAATGAATAAATTAAATATTTTTTAAAAATAAATAAATGAATAAATAAACAAAATATTAAAAAGAAAAAAGGGTCAGGCGTGGTGGTGCGTGCCTTTAATCCCAGCACTTGGGAGGCAGAGGCAGGAGGATTGCCGTGAGTTGGAGGCCAGCCTGAGACTATATAGTGAATTCCAGCTCAGCCTGGGCTACTTTGAAAAACAAAGAGAGGCAGAGAGAGAAAATGGGTGCAGCAGGGCCTCCAACCACTGCAGAGGAGCTGCAGACGCAGGAGCCAACTTACGCACAAGTGGGGACTGGGGAATCCAACTCTGGTCCTTAGGCTTTGCAGACAAGCACCTTAACCGCTGAGCCATCTCTCCAGCCCAGGGGTGCCCATTTTAGATGGGGAGGGAGCACCTCAAGCTGAGACCTGAGCAAGGAGCGTCTGGAAGAACACGGGTGAGCTGTCTGAGTCTTGGTTTCCCGTGAGCAGGCTCAGCAGGGTGGGCTGTGCAATCTCAGTGACAGAGTGACACCACCCAGTAGGACCTGTGGCTCAAGCCCCTGGCTGAGCTTGGCACTGCCCTTAATCGGCTTTTGTCCTCACAGGAGGGAGAAACAAGGCTGGTCACCTCTCTCTCGCGAACAGCTGGGGATGTCAGTGCCAGGGCCAGCCGAGGGGGCGGGCACTGAAGTCTTTGAGCCTTTGGCTCCTGAAATCCACTCTAGGGAGAGGGGAGGGTAGCCTAGCTGGGTGACAGGGGACGATGAGTTCATGACTGGAGACCGAGGCTCTGGGTCTGGAGAGGGAGGGGCTCTGGGACCTCGAACTCTGGGTCTGAGGGAGGAGGTTGGGGATGGACCCCTAAATCAGGGGTGGGGGGGTGCTGGGGTCCAGCTTCCCAGAAACACAAGGTCTCCCAGAGGAGCTGGAGTGGGTAAGGAATTGGACTCAGGCTCTGTTTATGGCACGTGGCTCTCACTATCCTTTCTGAGTGGGAGGTGGACCGGCTGGCCACACCCTGGGCAGGCTGGCCCCTCCTCCAGTTTATGCCCCGGGCTGCTCGGGCACCAGCCACAGACCAGCCGCCCCAGCCCGTGGGAGCTCCAGCCCGAGGAAGAGGAGGCCTGGGAGGGGTGAGTGTCCAGAGAAACGCTGCTGGAAGGGAGAGGAGACACTGCTTTGGAGAGTCATAAGGGGTCAGAGACCCAGACACCCCTGAGCTTGTCACCTGTTCAGGTGGTGGTGTCCCCACCAAAGACAGCTTGTCTAGGACCTTGTTGGTAGACAATAGCAGGGTCGTCTAACTGCCTGGGAGAGCAAAGATTCCAGAGGGAAGGTCCCAGGGCACCCTGAGTGTGACCGGTTAGGCATAGCAGGGGACATTTGAAGGCCAGATCTAGAAAGCCAGCAGCACCCAGACTCCTGGGAGGGAGCCCGGGCATAAATAGCAGTTCTGAGCCTAGAGATCTGGGTTGGAATTGGATCTGCCACTCTCCTTTGCATCACATAGGTCCTTCCTGAGCCTCGGTTTACCCTCTGGTAAGAGAAAGCTAGTAGTTAGACGTGGTGGCGCACGCCTTTAATCCCAGCACTCAGGAGGCAGAGGTAGGGGGATCGCCATGAGTTTGAGGCCAGCCTGAGACTCCAGAGTGAATTCCATGGGCTAGAGTGAGACCCTACCTCGAAAATTCAAAAGGAGAGAAAGCGAAAGAGGAAGAGAGAGAGAGAGAGAGAGAGAGAGAGAGAGAGAGAATGCTAGAAGAAAAAAAGGTCTGATCTTAGAGAGCTAAGCCTTAGTGTGGTCTGGTATAAGGTAAGCCCAAGGTCAGTGGTCAGTTCTGCCATTTCAGACAGAATGGGGCTGTGTACTCGAAGGCAGGTGGCCAAAGGCCCCTTCTGGGAGAGAAGTAATACTGAGTTTTGGGGGGAACCCACAGAAAAACAGAACCAGAGTTTGGAAGGGATTCCTCAGCCAGGCTTGAGGGAACCGGAGTGTGTCCTCAGTGAATTAAGACTGGAATTCGGATCTGGGTTTGGAAGGAGGGCTGGCGTGGACAGCAGAGTCCCAGGAGGTGGCAGTGGGTGGACTGAGGTCTAAACTCCCCCAAATACTGTTGAAGAGGAAGGATTTGTGGATGGTACCCGAAGGCTAAGAAAGAAAATGGGAAGAGTCCTGGACTCCTGGATCTCTTTCTTTTATTCATTTTCAAGCAGAGAGAGAGAGAGAGAGAGAGAGAGAGAGAGAGAGAGAGAGAGAGAGAGAACCAGGGCCACCACCCTGTGGGTCTGGCTTCTGTGGGTCCTGGGGAATTGAACCCAGGGCCTTAGGCACTGGAGGCAAGTGCCTTAACCTCTGAGCCATCTCTCCTGCCCTATTTATTCATTTTCAATCAGAGAGAGAAAGAGAGAGAGAGAGAACCAGGGCCACCACCCTGTGGGTCTGGCTTATGTGGGTCCTGGGGAATTGAGCCCAGGGCCTTAGGCACTGGAAGCAAGTGCCTTAACCTCTGAGCCCCGACTCCTGGATCTTGAGAGAGGGAACAGGTTGGGCACCTAGACTTCCCAGAACTAAGAAAAGAGAGTCCAGAGAAAGCAAACACACAGGAGCTGGCTTTTGAGTCCCTGGGAGGAAGGAAGAAGGAAGAGGGTGGGCCCTCTCCTGGGGGGTAGGAAACATGCTTGTTTCATATCCTTGTAGGCTCAGGAGACCGGAGTCCCCTGGGTCCAGGGAAGATGAACGAAGAAGGCTGGGGTTAGCAGGTTTCTGAATCTGAAAGGGACCCCTAGGTCTATGCCTGGACTCAATGGATTTAAAAGAGGAGGAGGGCTGGAGGGATGGCTCCGCAGTTAAGGCGCTCACCTGCAAAGCCTAACAACCTGGGTTCGATTCCCTAGTACCCACATAAAGCGAGATGCACAAAGCGGCCCATGCATCTGGGGTTCATTTACAGCAGCTGGAGGCACCGGTGCACCCTTCTCTGTCTGTCTCTCTGTGTCTATCTGTCTCTCTCTCTCTATCTCTGCTTGCAAATAAATAAAATACATTTAAAAAAAAAAAAGAAGGGTTGAACTTTTACTTCTTTCGAAGAGAGACAGGCACTGAGAACTTGGGGCTTGTGAATCCTGAGGCGAGACAGAGATGAAGCCTCAGACTCCTGAAGACAAGGAGTGTGAAGACACACCTCCTGGGTGTGAGGGTGGGACCTTAGGTCCAGGGTCCCTGAGTCTGAAGGGAAGGCTGGGATTAGACCCCTGAGCCTGTGGAAAGAGAGAGAGGGGTTGAGCTTTGTAGGGTCGGAATGAGGAAGGGTCCTGGGGTCCCAGTGAAGAGAGATGGGCCTGGAGTCCTGGCCCCGGCTGAGCAGGGAGTGATCCACGGTCTCCCATCTGCCCACAGCCACGGCCTTCTCCCACGGCATGGATCTACGCACCATGACGCAGTCGTTGGTGACTCTAACAGAAGACAATATGGCCTTCTTCGCGAGCCAAGGGCCTGGGGAGACAGCTCGGAGGCTCTCGACCGTCTTTGCCGGTGTGCGGGAGCAGGCGATTGGGCTGGAGCCCATCCTGGGTCGCCTACTGAGCGTGGCACACCTCTTTGACCTGGACACAGAGACACCTGCCAATGGGTACCGCAGCCTGGTGCACACGGCCCGCTGCTGCCTGGCACACCTGCTGCACAAGTCCCGTTACGTGGCCTCCAACCGCCGGAGCATCTTCTTTCGAGCCAGCCACAACCTGGCAGAACTGGAGGCCTACCTGGCCGCCCTCACCCAGCTCCGAGCTCTGGCCTACTATGCCCAGCGCCTGCTGGCCACCAACCGACCCGGGGTGCTCTTCTTCGAGGGTGACGAGGGACTGACGGCTGACTTTCTGAGCGAGTATGTCACTCTGCACAAAGGCTGCTTCTATGGCCGCTGCTTGGGTTTCCAGGTGAGCACCCTGTCCCATGGCTTTCTGGACCAGAGAGACCAGGAACCTGGCCCAATGGAGGAGAAGAATACGGGATTCAGGGATGAGGGAAAGCGGGGCTGGAGAGATGGCTCAGCAGTTAAGGCACTTGCTTGCAAAGCCTGGGTCTGGTCCCGAGTACCCACATGAAGCCAGATGCACAAGGTGGCGTGTGTGTCTAGAGTTCCTTTGTAGTGGCAGGAAGCCCTGGAGTGCCCATACTTTCTCTCTCTCTCTCTCTCTCTCTCTCTCTCTCTCTCTCTCTCTCTCTCTCTCTCTCAAATTAGGGGCTGGAGAGATGTCTCCGTGGTTAAGGTGTTTGCCTGCAAAGCCTAAGGACCTTGGTTTGATTCCCCAGTACCCATGTGGGGCCAGATGCACAAGGTGGCGCATGCATCTGGAGTTCCTTTGCAGTGGCTGGAGGCCCTGGCGTGCCCATTCTCTCTCTCTCTCTCTCTCTCTCTCTCTCTCTCTCTCTCTCTCTCTCTCTCTCTCTCTCTCCCTCCCTCCCTCCCTCCCTCCCTCCCTCCCTTAAATAAATATTTTTTAAAAGTAAAATGTTTAGCAGGGCACAGCACTCGGGAGGCAGAGGTAGGAGGATCACCATGAGTTCCAGGCCACCCTGAGACTCCATAGTGAATTCCAGGCCAGCCTGGGCTAGGGCGAGACCCTACCTCGAAAAACCAAAAAAATAAAGTAAAATGTGGGCTGAGGATGTGACCCAATGGTAGAGTGTGTAGTCTTGGTACCAGAGTACCAGGCTGGGGAGGAGAGGAGAGGGGGGTCTTCTCACCAGAATTCCCATCACTCTGTTGTCTTAGACGAGGGATTCTTCACCCTTTGGGGGGATGAGCTATCTTTCTTGAATGGCCCCTCAAGTTCATCGAAGTTTAAGCTCCCTAGGTTGGCCGTCACTATTGTTCTCAAAGATCTATTCTGTACGTGTGTGTTGCCCTGTCATCCACACCGAAGGTAAGAGCCTGAGACTTGGGTTTTTTTTAATTCACTTCAAAGAGGCTGTGAAACTAGGCGTGGTGGAACAGACCTTTAACCCCAGCACTTGGGAGGCAGAGGTAGGAGGATCGCTGTGAGTCCGAGGCCATTCTGAGACCACAGAGTGAATTCCAGGTCAGCCTGGGCTAGAGCGAGACCCGACCTCGAAAAAACAAAAACAAAATTTTAAAGAGACTTGGGAAACCAGGGGTGGTGACACATGCCAGCACTTAGGAGATTGAGGATTATTGTAAGTTCAAGGCCAGCCTGAGCTACACAGTATCACGCTAGCATCACTCTGTCTTCAAAAGGGGTGAGATTTAGGGGATGGGTAATTGGAGACGTGGGGTACTAGACTGAGCAGAAACCCCTGCATCAAGTAACCCCAGGCGGGTGTCTGGAGAGCTGTGTGACCCTTCCCACCCTCTCGGGGGTCTCCTCCCACCTCAGCCTCCTCGTCTCCTGCAAACTTCCCAGCCTGGGAGATTATGGAAACTCCCCTCACCCCAGCTAAGCCCAGTGGGACCAGCCAGCTACCCACCCCACACCACTGGAGTCACGAGAAAGCGATCTCGGGCCTCCTGAGTTAATGTCCCCAACCACCATGACCAGGAGCCCTGGTGCTCTCTGGTCTACTGGGAAACCTGCCAGGAATATGATCAGTGCCACCCTCAAACTTCTGAATGCAGGACAACCTCTCCCCTCTAACACCTCAGCCCCTAGGCAGAGACTTCCCCTCCCCCCCAGACCCTGTCACAGCTCAGTCACTGTTCCCACTTTTGCAGAATGAACTGGCCTTTTTGTTTTATTATTATTTGCAAGCAGAGCGAGAACGGACACACAAGACGCATGCGCCACCTTGTGCACCTGGCTTTACGTGGGTGCTGGGGAATCAAACCCAGGTCGTTAGGCTTTGCAGGCAAACACCTTAACTGCTGAGCCCTCTCCCCCTGAGCTGGCCTCTTGCCTCGGCCTCCTGCGGTTGAGTTTCCTGAGATGCTTCCTGCTATCATCTGCCTGGTCTTCCCACTGTCTCCTTCCTTCCTTCTTTCCTCCCCCCCCCACTCCTCTCTCTCTCTCTCTCTCTCTCTCTCTCTCTCTCTCTCTCTCTCTCTCTCTCTCTCTCTCTCTCTCTCTCTCTCTCTCTCTCTCTCTCTCTCTCTCTCGGGGTTTTTTGTTGTTGTTGTTTTTTGAGGTAGGGCCTCCCTCTAGCCCAGGCTGACCTGGAATTCACTATGGAGTCTCAGGGTGGCCTTGAACTCAAGGCGATCCTCCTGCCTCTGCCTCCCGAGTGCTGGGATTAAAGGCGTGCGCCACCACGCCCGGCTGGTGGTTTTTGGTTTTGTTTTGTTTTTTCTTTATGTGTATTGACACACCAGGGCCTTTTGCCGCTGCAAATGAACTCCAGACACATAGGTTACTTTGTGCATCCAGCTTTCCGTGGCTACTGAGGAATGGAACACCAGGCAGGCAGGCTTTGTAAGCAAGTGCCTTTAACACTGAGCATCTCTCCAGCCCAACTTCAGCTTTTGCACTTGCTCTTCTGTCTCCTGGGACACTGTCCCCTCCCCACAGGGGGCCTGACCCCCTGTTAGCACTGTGCCTCCGCCACCCAGTGCCTTCCCGTGAATCATCAATATTTTTATGTATTCATTTTTCAAGCAGAGAGAGAGAAAGCACCAGGGCCACCACCGTGTGGGTCCGGCCCATGTGGGTCCTGGGGAACCGAACCCAGGACCCTAGGCACTGGAGGCAAGTGCCTCAACCGCTGAGCCATCTCTCCAGCCCGTGGCCTGGCAGGTCTTGATGTCACATCTTTATTTACTCATCATTCCCCGTCCCTTCAAGAGCACCAGGTCCAAGCCGAGCATGGTGACAGGCGCCTTTCATCCCAGCGCTCGGAGGCAGAGGTAGGAGGATCACCGTGAGTTCAAGGCCAGCCTGAGACTCCATAGTGAATTCCAGGTCAGCCTGGGCTAGAGCGAGACTCTGCCTCGAAAATACCCCCCTCAAAAAAAAAAAAAAAAGAAAAAGAAGGAAAAAAGGACATCAGGTACTGGAGAGATGGCTCAGTAGTTAAGGCACTTACCTGCAAAGCCTGATGATCCTGGTTTGATTCCTCAGTACCCACGTAAAGCCTGATGCATGCCCATTCTCTCTGTCTCTCTATCTCTCTCTCTGCTTGCAAATACATAAATAAAAATATTAGCCGGGCGTGGTGGCACACGCCTTCAATCCCAGCACCTGGGAGGCAGAGGTAGGAGGATCGCTGTGAGTTCGAGGCCAGCCTGAGACTCCAGAGTGAATTCTGGGTCAGCCTGGGCTACAGTGAGACCCTACCTCAAAAAAACAAAATAAAAACAAAACAAATATATATATATGTATGTATGTATGTATGTATGTATGTATGTATGTATGTATTAAGTTAAAAAAAAACACGAGCTCCATGAATGGGGCCCAGAGCAGTTCTTAGCAGACTCTGGAAGCTCAGTGAAAGCAGACATATCCCCAGTTCCTTCTGTGGGTGACACAGATATCCCTCCACAGTTCACACCTGCCATCAGGCCGTTCCTGCAGACCCTGTCCATCGGGCTGGTGTCCTTTGGGGAACATTACAAACGCAACGAGACAGGTCTCGGTGAGTTCCAGCTCGACCCCCTCCCCACCCAGCCGGCCCAGCCGAGCAGCCTGACCCGCGAAGGGCTCCCTCACGACACCCCTCTGCACCCCAGGTGTCACCGCCAGTTCCCTCTTCACCAGCGGCCGATTCGCCATCGACCCCGAACTCCGAGGGGCCGAGTTTGAACGGATCATCCAGAACCTGGACGTTCAGTTCTGGAAAGCTTTCTGGAACATCACAGAGATCGAGGTGCTCTCGGTGAGCACTGCGATCACAAAGCTCAGAGACACCTATCAAAGCCACCGCCAGCCACTTTGGGGTGTCCCAAGCCTAGAGGGGAGGTATGGGGGACACCCCCTCCTAGGGCAGGGAAGTCCCCCCTCACCACTGCTGTTCCCTCCCAGTCTCTGGCCAACATGGCTTCAACCACTGTGAGGGTCAGCCGTCTGCTCAGCCTGCCAACTGAGGCCTTTGAGATGCCACTGACCTCTGACCCCAAGCTGACGGTCACCATCTCTCCTCCTGTGGCCCACACGGGACCTGGACCTGTCTTAGTCAGGCTCATCTCCTATGACCTGCGGGAAGGACAGGTAAGACCCCTGACCCCATCCTGAAGCTGACCCCAACCTAGGCCCCCTAATCTCTGAACCCACCCACCCCTGGGAGAGACGAGGCCCAGGCAGGTTCAACCCCAGCCCTACCCACCCCCCCACTGCTCATGCCCAGGACAGCAAGATGCTCAACAGCCTGGTGAAGTCGGAAGGCCCACGTCTGGAGCTTCGCCCGCGGCCCCAGCAGGTGCCCCGTTCCCGGGCCCTGGTCATCCACATCCATGGCGGAGGCTTTGTGGCACAGACATCTAAATCCCACGAGCCCTACCTCAAGAGCTGGGCCCAGGAGCTGGGTGCCCCCATCGTCTCCATCGACTACTCCCTGGCCCCCGAGGCCCCCTTCCCCCGAGCGCTGGAGGAGTGCTTCTTTGCCTACTGCTGGGCCATCAAGAACTGTGCCATTCTCGGTAAGCCCTGCGTGCCCACGGCTCCTGCTCCCCACCCACATCTCTGCCCGCCTTGCCCCCACATCCCTGGCGCACGCTCACCCCATGACTGCCGTCCCCCGTCTTGGCCGCTCATATCTGCCTCTGCTGTCCCTCTGTTGGGAATCTGCTACCAGTGATGCTGTCAGTGATGTCCCCCAGGGTCCCCAACGTTCTAAACACTTCCTCTTCATGTCCCACATCTGCCTGGTCCTCCGACCACTTCCTACCCTGTGGGTCCAAATCTAGGCCTCGGTTTGTCAATTTAAAATGATCATTTGAGCCAGGTGTGGTGGTGCACGCCTTTAATCCCAGCACTCGGGAGGCAGAGGTAGGAGGATCACCGTGAGTTCGAGGCCAGCCTGAGACTACAGAGTGAATTCCAGGTCAGCCTGGACTAGAGCGAGACCCTACCTCAAAAAACCAAAAAAAATTTTAAAGATAATTTTCAAGCTTGTTGGAGTCAGCCACATGCCGCTGGGATGAATCCTCAAACCAGGCACAATTTGGGGGAGAAAAGTATTTATTGAAACTACAGATTGAGGGGAAGTTCTGTAACAGCCAAAGAGGCTGACCCTCTCTCACAGGTCCGAGCAGAGAGAAAAACCCATCACCTACACCACACACACAGAACAGGGAACAGGCAGGAGGGACAAAGAGAATTTCTTCTCCTTTATATATCCTTCAGCTGGGGTCTTACAACCCTATCCCAGATTTAATGGCTTCTTGAATCTCTAGAATTTCCTTCCTGCACTGCCCACACAGGAAAGGATGTTTACTTCCAGCTTCTTTGAGCTTTTTTACATCCTGCCCCTTGCTGAGAGGCTGCCTTCCTGGAAACATCCTCAGAGACCCACCCAAGATAATTAAAAAGATCCAAGTTGGGCTGGAGAGATGGCTCAGCGGTTAAGGTACTTGCCTCCAGTACCTAGGGCCCTGGGTTCAATTCTCCAGGACCCACATAAGCCAGACTCACAAGGTGGTGGCCCTGGTATGCGCTCTCTCTCTCTCTCTCTCTCTCTCTCTCTCTCTCTCTCTATCTCTCTCTATCTATCTATCTCTCTGCTTGAAAATGAATAAATATTTTAAAAAGCAAAAAAAGATCCAAGTTGACAACAAAACCTAAACATCACAGAGCTGGACAGATGGTTCAGCAGTTAAAGACACTTGCTTGCAAAGCCTGATGGTCTGGGTTCATTTCTCCGGTACCCATCTAAAGCCAAATTCACAAAACGGAACCTGTGTCTGGAGTTCCTTTGCCGTGGCAGGGGCCCATTCTTTTTCTCTCTCTGCTTGCAAATAAATAATAAATAAGATTAAAATAAACTAAAACGATAGTCTGTTTGGTCTTAGCAACCTCACGCCCCCCTCCACAGCCCCTGACCAAGCTATGCCTCCCCCCAAACAGGTTCAACAGGGGAGCGGATATGCCTGGCCGGGGACAGTGCCGGTGGGAACCTCTGCATCACTGTGTCCCTTCGAGCAGCAGCCTATGGGGTGCGGGTGCCAGATGGCATCATGGCGGCCTACCCAGTCACCACGCTGCAGTCTGCCGCCTCGCCCTCCCGCCTCCTGAGCCTCATGGACCCTCTGCTGCCTCTCAGTGTGCTGTCCAAGTGTGTCAGCGCCTACTCAGGTGAGACCCCTGGACACGGGGCTGGTCTCCTGATTCCTTTTTCTTTTTCTGTAGATACAACAGTTCTACTCTTTTATCCCTGGCCCTGAGAGCCCTCCTCGGTGGGGTTATGGTATTCACTGTAGGGTCTTGAAGGCCTCAGGCAATCCCTGCGGGGTATGGGGGACCCTGCCTTGGGGTATTTCTACCCAGGGGAGGCTCTTGCCATCTTTCCACCCCCTCTTCCGTAATGTTCTCTGAGCCATGGCAGGCCTGTTTTAGCGTCTGATTTAGTGTTGAGGTCTCTGCAACCTCTGGATTTCTGCTTTGATGGGTTTTTTAAGAGACAATATTTATTAGCAAGCAGAGAGACAGAGAATAAAGGAGGGAGAGAGAGAGAGAGAATGGGGGCGTCAGAGCCTCTAGCCACTGCAAAGGAACTCCAGATGTGTGCACCACTTTGTGCATCTGGCTTTACATGGATACTGGGTTAAGGCAAGCGCCTTAACCGCTGAGCCATGTCTCCAGCCCGTTTGATGGGTTTGATTGATCACTGTGTCTGTCCATCGCCCCGGAGCTGGTTGTCAGGCTAGTAGTGAGAGCAGTATTTTATGTGCTGGGTCCGCAGATGTAATAAAAGAAGTCTTATGGATGGATCTTGGTTCTCCTCCTTTTCTTCAGCCTCTTTCTCCCCTGAATCCACCACTTGACCGGAAGTTGTCCCTGTTTCTTTTAGAGAGATTAGACATTCTTGGGCCCTTACGGGCACAGATGCCCCAAATTCTGGGTGTTAAGACTGAGCCTAGAAAGACGGGAAACTGCCAGGCGTGGTGGCGCACGCCTTTAATCCCAGCACTCGGGAGGCAGAGGTAGGAGGATCGCCGTGAGTTCGAGGCCAGTCTGAGACTCCAGAGTGAATTCCAGGTCAGCCTGGGCTAGAGCGAGACCCTACCTCGAAAAACCAAAAAAAAAAAAAAAAAAGAGGGAGACCAACTCAGTCCCCTCCGTGCACGGTCTGCAGGTACAGAGATAGAGGACCACCCAGACTCGGACCAGAAGGCACTGGGCATGTTGGGGTTGGTGCAGAGAGACACCTCCCTACTCCTCCGAGACCTCCGCCTGGGCGCCTCCTCCTTCATCAACTCCTTCCTCGAGCTAAGTGGACGCAAGTCCCAAAAGACCTCGGTGCCCACGACAGGTAAGTGGCAGCCTGTCCCAAGATACCCAGTCAGGACAGCCTGCCTGGCCACAAAAGTCCCAAAGGAGGAAAGGACGGAGTCCGGTCACACTTGTTCTATCCTGTGTCTGCCCCTCCTCAGGCTTCACTGGGTACAGTCGTTCACATGTTGGGAATTTCAGGATAGCTGGTTCACTGGGTCACCTCAGAGTCCCAGGAATGGCCTCAAACCCCTCCCCAGAGATGACAAAAGAGGTGGGCTGGAGAGATGGCTCAGCGGTTAAGGCACTTATCTCCAGGGCCTAAGGACCCGGGTTCAATTCCCCAGGACCCACATAGGCCAGATGCACAACGTGGTGCCTGTGTCTGGATTTCTTCTCTCTCTCTCTCTCTCTCTCTCTCTCTCTCTCTCTCTCTCTCTCTCTCTCTCTCTCTGTATCTCTCTGCTTGCAAATAAATAAATAAAATATTTTTAAAAAATAACAAAAGAGGTACATACCTACCACTCATCCTGACTTTCATCCCCTCAAGTGCTTTTTTTTTCTTAAATATTTTCATTTATGAGTGTGA
This sequence comes from Zapus hudsonius, assembly GCA_004024765.1. Taxonomy (NCBI): domain Eukaryota; kingdom Metazoa; phylum Chordata; class Mammalia; order Rodentia; family Dipodidae; genus Zapus; species Zapus hudsonius. The sequence continues at coordinate 79 of PVHP010032013.1, read as the reverse complement.
GAGAGAGAGAGAGAGAGAGAGAGAGAGAGAAAATATGGGCACACCAAGGCACCCTGCCATTGTAATCCACCTCCAGACT
>PVHP010032012.1:0-20076 GCA_004024765.1 Zapus hudsonius | reverse complement strand
ACAAGAACAGCCTTGAGAGCATAAATATATATATTACATAAAGACAACACTGGTTAGGGAAAGACAACGAAAACGTGAATCCATGGTAAACAGAAATAAGGTAAAATTTTATACTGTTTCCAAGGAGCTTGCTTGTGCATTTTAAATTTTTAATTATTGGTTACAACTGAATATCACTGGGTATATTTAAGTAATAAATTTAAAGTGTCTATGTTTTTAAATGTCCAGGTTTATTTTAAAATTTTTTATTTTTAACAATTTTATACATCATATATTTTGATCCCATTCACCCCCCCCCATTACCTTCTTCTACTTCTTCTGAGCCCCTTCTCCTTCCCAGGGAGTTCCCCTTCTTTGTTGATGTCTTTTTGGGGGTGACCCACTGAGTGTAATTGGGGTTGCTTACAGAGCAGGGGTGGGTTTATCTACCTGAGCGGGGGCCGCGCTGGGAGATGGAGGCCCTGTGCCCTATGTCTTTCCAAGGTGCATTGAAGCATCATAGTGATCCGTGGCTCCCCGTTCTCGGGGTCCCAACCCCCCTTCTGCACTGCTCAAAACCCTCTTTCCCAACCTTAGGCAGAAAGCTGGGCTGCCCTCTGGATGGGGTAGATGGACCGGCAAGGAGAGGAGGCCGACAGGAATGCACACCCCAGCCTCCCATAGAGTGTAAAGGACAGGACTCCAGAGCTCCGTGCATTTGTGTTAATTCTGTCCCCACTGCCAGCCCTCGGGACAGACATCAGCTGACCACACAGGCTGAGACAAGAAAAGCTTCAAAATGCTTTGCAAAATACAGGTGAATGAAAGTGGAGAGAAACCCAGCAAGCACCCAGGAGTGGTGGGAATGCAGGGGTCCCAAGGGAGGCTCAGGCTCCCCTCCTTTTAATTTTTAAAAATTGTATTTATTTAGTTTTGAGAGAGATTGAGAAAGAGTTAGGTATATAGAGAGAATGGGCTTTTCAGGGCCTTCTGCACAGTAAACAAATTCCAGATGCATGCACCACCTTGGGCATCTGGCTTTACGTGGGGACTAGGGAATCTAACCTGGGCCAGCAGGCTTTGCAGGCAAGCGCCTTAACTACTGAGAAATCTCTCCAGCCTGAAAAACCTATTTTTATTAGGTTATAGCTTCCTTCTACTTGCTCTTCCCAGCCTAGAATCTTCATGCTCACCAGCATCTTTAGTCTAAGTTTCTTTGGGGTTAATATGCGGCCCTGCACGGACATTTGTATTTTAAATTTCAATTATAGAGAGGGTAATACAATCCAGTGGAAACTTTTCTCACTGTAAACCTTTGGGCATTGATGAGGGGACATCTTTACAAGAGGATAGAGAAGCAGAGTAGTAGAATTCATGCATTGGTCAGTTGCCAGACTTTCTAGCATTATGTGGATTACTGAGATAGACCCGCAAAGCATGCTGGTCATGATGCCCAGCGTGAGGCTGGGATTGTGGGTGCAACACGGAAATAATCCTTCAAACCACCCACACAAGCTGAAACCAAGAAAGTTAAACCTCACAAGGATACTATTAATACTAAAAATAAAATCACCAGGTGTAGTGGTCCCGCCTTTAATCTTTGGATCCTCATGAGTTCAAGGCCAGCCTGGGGCCACAGACTGAGTTCTAGGTCATCCTGGGCTAGAGTGAGATTCTATCTCAAAAAAAAAACCCACAAAAATAAATAAATAAAAATAGCTATCATTTTTTAGTGCTTAAAACTAGATAATGCACTTGATTTCCAGTTACCTATACATGTTCAAGAAGGAAGATGCACTTGTGTGTGCATTCCACATACATGCGTGATCATGTGTTCATATGTGTGTGGAAGCTGGAAGGGGATGGTGGATGGCTCACTTTCCTGACTGAGGCAGGGTATCTTGAACCTCCCAACAAGTCAGCTGGTCTGGCAAGCCAGCTTGCCCTGGGAATCCCGTCTCTCCTCCTGAGCGCTGGGATACCCAACAGCTGCCTTGCCCAGATGGCGCTGGGGTCTGAACTCTGGCTTTCACCATACATGGCACGCACTCTAGCCCAGGATGACCTTGAACTCAGTCTGCGGCCCCAGGCTGGCCTTGAACTCATGAGGATCCTAAGATTAAAGGCGGGACCATCTTCGGCTCCCAGAATAAACTTTTTAGAGGTGGTTCTCATGAAACACCTCTAAAGGCTTTCATTTCAGTAAATAACGAACTTTAGGATGTGTGAGAAACGGGGACCAATTCAGGCTTACTTTATGACCCTGTGGTGACGAGATCAACAGTGAGAAAGAAACCCGACTTAGCAAGAGACCCCCTCAACTGAGCCCAGGTCTCAAGAGACACATGATTAAAGAAGCGGCTGTCAATGAAGCATGAAAGTTTCTTACGAATATTGTCCTTGATATCGATTGGATTCTTGACCCTTGGAGATTGCTTGGAAATTCTGGGAGAAACTTAAGTGTCCCCTTCCTCCTCCTCTCCCTTGATAAGTCCCGATCTGGATGCCTCGAGGTTCCTTCCATGTCATGACCTCTCCTCCCTGCTGACACCTGCTCGAATGTCCCCACCCACCTGAAGTTCTGTCATTGTTATGTCATGAGATGCTAGACTCATTCTTTCTGGAGTGACCCTGCATTGTAGATATCCATGAAAGACCAACAAATAGGAGCAAGAGGAGGACTTGTAACAGAGACCACTTGAGCTGAGAATGGCCACCAGGCCAGATGGGAAGAGCTGAGGGAACTATGGACATTAGCTGATTGAAGACCTGCTCCTAAACAGCTGAATGTCCTTAACAAAGTCATAGCCATTGTCCGCTGGGTGAAGAGTCCCTGCTTCTTCCCTGTGTCTTTCACCTCCATTACACTTGGTTGTCCAACTTTCACAGTACTCCAGGGAAATTAAATGCCTCTCTTTAAAGATATGCAAATCAAAAGTTTTAACAGCTAAGGAACTACGAAGGCTAGCTAGTCTTCTGCCTGGGGTAGTCTCACACCTCGTTTGCCCCAGCGTCCATCAACAGGGAGAAAGTGAGATATTAATTAGGCTCCACACCAGAAGATAATGTAGGCAGAACAGATCTGTATTCGAGGGAGACAGGTTGTTAGCTCAGTCAGGGAAGGCTTTTGGAACGGTGAAAGCTGCCCTATCACCCCAACCTCCCCAAACTGGATCATCTAGGTGGATCTTGGGTGGCATATGTTGTGGGTAGATTAAGGAATTTCACCAGAAAGGGTTAAGCCAGGAGAACTTGATGAAAGGAAGTTCAGCAGAGCCCTGACTCTCCTGACTGACGGTGACAGCCTTGTCTTCGCATCAGGGAGACGCAGCCTTGCACCAAGTTCAGGTTCAGGCCTCCCCCGGGCCTCTCTCAGTCAGGATTGCTTTCTTACCACCCACACTCTCTTTTCCTCTATACAGTACGGAACAATGGTGCTCTTACACTCTTGCCAGAACATTCCAGAGGCATGAATAAATCTCAAATTCCTGGCTCACTTAATGAATTAATTGCTGTGTGCCAAATATCCATTCACACTTTATTTATGAGAGTTTGCGCTCGCAGGCAGTGAGCGCGCTCTGGGAACCTGCTGGAGGCTCTGATTCATTCTCTCTCTCCATTTCCCATGGTGCTTCATGTCTTCATTCTGGGCCCGAGAACCCTGACCCTGGAGAAGGAAGCCCTGAGCTCTAAAACGAGGAGAGAAGAGCAATGGCCGACGCTTACATACCTACTCTGCATCGAGTCCCTCCCAAGCACTTCAGATTCATTAACTCATAACCTTTGTGACAACCCCACGAAGCAGCTTCTATTCTCGTTACCCCCCTTCTGAAGGATGAGGACACGGGAGAGGCAGGGGTGTTAGGTTTCCTGGTTCGCAGTGGAGGATGGAGATGACAGTTTCTTGGATCTAAGACCTCATTTTAATGTGGGCAGGAGAGAGAGAGAGAGAGAGAGAGAGAGAGAGAGAGAGAGAGAGAGAGAGAGAGAGGAGAAAAGATGCATGCACCAGTTTCACGGGTCACAGTAGAGGACCAAGACAGTTTCTTGGATCTAAGACATCATTATGACTGGGTGGGGAGAGAGAGGAGAGAAAGGGGATGAGTGTATCAGAAAACAAAGGAGAGAAAAGAGAAGAGGATGCACGCATCTGGGGCAGGAGAAGCCGAGGGTCAGGGAGAGGGTTTCGTGGAGAGGCGAGACCCTGTCCTTCGAGGGAGGGCCCTGGGTGGTGTGCAGAGGTAGGAGCTGGGGGAAGGTGGTCTTCCTCCGCTCAGCCCAGAGGCCTACCACACCACACCATACCAGGAGGCAGCCCCAGAGGAGAGAGGAGATGGGCAGAGAGCTCCGAGACACTGAGCTTCTTAGATCCAAGACCCGGTCCTCTCATCCTCCACCGCGAACCATGGACCCTAACACGCAGGCCTGTTTCCTCATCTTTCAAATGCGGATAATTAGAGTAGAAGCTGCTTCATGGAGTTGTTGCAAAGATTAAATGAGTTAGTACATTATGAGAAGGCGGGACCCACACCTCTTCTAGCTCTCCATTGCTTCCAGAGTATTCCATGCTCATAGGTGACCTGATTTGATTTAGAAACCCATTCCTGGGGTGGAGAGTTCTTTCTCCACAGGAGTTACAACCCAGCACCCTCCCTTAATTCCTGACTACAGCCAGAAAACCAGTGCCCAGCCTGTGGTAAAATATACCTTGCATCCTCAAGGTCATCCATTATCACCCATGACCTTCCTTTTGACTCCACCACTCATGGCTTGGACTCATTGACACCGTTACCTAGAATGCATTCATTGAATATGCACAGTGCATCAAGCTCTGTTGTCAGTATGCTTATATTTTGGGGAAAGCTGATTTTCATAGCTGATTAGGGTTTTGCTTGATATTGTAACAAATCTCCATAATTCAAAACCTTAAGAGATAAAAGCATTCAGGTAAAGTGCACCAGTCTACTTTCTGTCACTATGACAAAACACCTGAGATAATTGACTTATAAGAAGGAAAGATTGGGCTGGAGAGATGGCTCAGCGGTCAAGGCACTTGCCTCCAGTGCCTAAGGCCCCGGGGTTCAATTCCCCAGGACCCACATAAGCCAGACCCACAAGGTGGTGGCCCTGGTGCTCGCTCTCTCTCTCTCTCTCTCTCTCTCTCTCTGCTTGAAAATGAATAAAATATTTTTTAAAAAAAAGAAGGAAAGATTTATTGCGGCTCACAGTCTTAGAGGTTTTGGTCCCTGGTCATTTGGTAGCACAGTGTGCCATGGTGGGTGTGGGGTGGCAGAGAGCTGTTCACCTCATGGTACTGAGGAAGTGAGAGAGAGAGAGGAAGGGGTGAGAATCATTTCAATATACCTTCCGGGTCACACTCCCAGTAACCTAACTTCCTTCTCTGGGGCTCCTCCTTTTAATATTTTTATTTGTTTATTTGCGAGGGGAGAGAAAGAGTATGAGCCCGCCTCTTAGCATTGCAAGCAAACTCCTTCTTTTAAAAAGTCCCACCCCTGGGCTGAGAGATGGCTCAGTGGTTAAAGGCACTTGCTTGCAAAGCCTGATGGCCACGGTTTGATTCACAATACCTATGTAAAACCAGATGCACAGTGGCGCATGCGTCTGGAGTTCATCTGCAGTGGCAAGAGACCCTGGCACACCCATTCTCTCTCTCCCTCCCCACCCCCGGCTCTCTCTGCTTGCAAATAAATGAATAAGTGAAAATATTTTTTTAAGATTCCACTATTTCCCAGTGGTACCGAGCTAAGGGCCTTCGACCCATATGGGCCTTCGCAGGAACGAGATCCATCCAAACGACAGCCTAAAGGGTTTGCTCACTGTGACTCATTCTGTCCCTCCTGGGGTCCCCTCCCACTTCTATCCAGGAAGCCAGGGGCATGGAGAGGACACACCTGCCCTGTCATCTCTGCCCAGCCACACAGGTCTCTCCTGGTCACATTCCGCTGCTAACGCTCAGGACTGGGCCAGATGGATAGGAGTGGGGGTGCTGAGAACATCACCCCACAGGACAGCCTCTGTCCTGCTGGCAGCCATCGTGAGGACGTTTGAATGGCCACCTGTGGCGAATAGACCAGCATGCCCTGGACTTTCCCCAGCAGACGCCGTTTGGCAGTGACATGGCTCGATTTTTCTCTGACAACTTTTCCTGGGAAATGACCCCCCCAAAGTGGTTTTGTTCTCTGCGGGTTGACCTGGCTCTCACGGAGTCCTGAGTCAGTCCATCAAATCTGTAGCAGGAAATGAGAGCAGAGGAGATGTCCCAGCACACCACTCCGGAGGGAGGCAGAGGCAGGAGGATGGCTGTGAGTTCAAGGCCAGCCTGAGACTGCATAGTGAATTCCCGGTCAGCCTGGGCTAGAGCAAGACCCTGCCTCAAGAAAGATGGAGAGAGAGAGAGAGAGAGAGAGAGAGAGAGAGAGAGAGAGAGAGAGAAAGCAAGAGAAGAAGGGAGGGAGAAAGGGAGGGAGGAAGGGAGCTTAAGGATGTCTCAACTAAGTGAGGGACAGGCTCTCTTCTCTGGGAGGCAGTTCTCTGGGATGAGCTTTGCTTGGAGGGAGGGAGGACCGAGGAGAGCTCTGATCTCTGGATATTAAGTACAGACTCTGCTGTGGTCGCCAGACCTCTGGGCCTCAGTTTCCTCATCTGAGAGAGTGTTCATCAAAAATGGCTCCTTGGAATGCTACTCTTCCTCTGCATAAAGCAGTGCTGTAAGGAGTGTGTGAAATACAGCCTCTCTGGAGGCTGGAGGATGGCTCAGAGGTCAAGGCGCTTGCCTGAAAAGCCTAATGACCTGGGTTCCATTCCCCAGCACCACATAAAGCCAGATACACAAAGTAGCGCATGCTTCATGTGCAGTGGCTGAAGACCTGGTGTTCTCTCTCTCTCTCTCTCTTTACAAATAAACAAATAAATACACTAGGAGGCTCAGTGGATAAAGCACTTGAAGTGTAAGTGTGAGGCCCCCAGGGCCCTTGTAAACGCTGGATGGGCAGAGCAGGCCCCTGAGCAAGAGTCCTGGACTCAACCGAAAGACCCTGACTCTCTGTAAGAAAGTGATGAAGACACTTGATGTCCACCTCCAGCCTCCAAACACACACATATGTGCAGGCACACCCACATATACACACACCTGCACACACATGCAAAAAAAAAACAATTAAAAAACTAAAAAGAGGGGGCTGGGAAGATGACTCACAGCAAATCAAGTCACTTGCTTGAAAAGCCTGTCAGCCCAGGTTCAATTCCCCAGGACTCACATAAAGCCAGATTGGTGGCACATGTGTCTGGAACGAGCTCACAGTGGCAAACATGCCTATGCACGTGCACACACACACACACACACACACACACACACACACACACGCTTTCTCTCTCTCAAATTAATAAATAAAAATGTCTAAAAAGCAAGTAGAAGAAGACCTGCTACATCCCTTCCTGGGATAATGCTGGTTTTAAAACTAGTAATATGTGGGTGGAGAGGTGGCTCAGCAGTTAAGGCGCTTGCCTGCAAAGCCTAACAACCTGAGTTCCATTCCCCGGCACCACATAAAGCCTGATGCACAGAGTGGTGCATGCATCTGGAGTTTGGTTGCAGTGGCTGGAGGCCCTGGCACGCCCAATCTGTCTGTCTGTCTCTGCTTGAAAACAAATAAAAATATTTTTTAAAAAACCTAATAGCATGAGCTGGAAGCATCTGCCTGTTCCCAGCTCTTCTCCCCGGGGCCTGCCTCTCGAAGGACTGAGCCCTGCAAGAGACAGCCCTTGACTTCTTGGCTCCTCCTGAATGTCCTGTCTCTCTAGAGCCTCAGCTGGCACCTTCTGAAACAGCTCCTCTTGTCAAAATGAACTCTTATGCTTTTACGACCTGGACTCCTCCTTGAACAGGAAGCAACCTGTTTTACATCCCTGAGACTGGGACCCAAGGTCACAGCTTTCGATTACAATCACGAGGGGGGTGAGAGCACCCAGGCCACACCCACGCCATGTTTGTCAGAGCCCCAAGAATTTCCTGTGAAAGTGTTAAGCTTCTTGGTGATTCCACCCTACTGCCAAGGCTGAGAACCATTGTTCCAGATGCTTCTTTCTGGCAATGTGGTTGCACATTACAATTAATTTTTGCTTGTCTCATTCATCACAATGCTGAATCACAGTTAGTCTACAGCTAAAAAAGAAATCACGGTGTCTTTGATGTGGTGAAAAGCCATGAATCGCTAATTCCTTATGATACAGCTGGTTTTATAATTAACTTAGTACAAATATTGTACACAACTACACACTGAATATCTGGTTAGACTTGTCTCTTTCCTATAACCCAGGCATCAGAAAGAGCCAAAATACTGTTACTCTATTTTTTGTTTGTTTTATTTGAGGCAGGATCTTACTCTAGCCCAAGCTGACCTGGAGCTCACCGTGTAGTCCCAGGATGGCCTTGAACTCACAGCGATCCTCCTACCTCTGCCTCCTTTGAATTACAGGTGTGCACCACCATGCCCGGCCTTATTCTATTTTTAAAAGCAGTAAAATTCTGACAAATTGATGAATCTTGACATTGTATAAAGTGAGAGAGGCCAGATACAAGAAGACAGACTAACCCCATATGAGGGGCCTCAAGCAGGCGTAAGGACAGAGCTTGCTGGTGTCTGGGAACAGAGCTATCTTAATGCACATAGAGTTTCAGTGTGGGAAGATGAAAATTTCTGGAGATGGATGAGGGTGGTGGTTGTAGAAGGTAGAATGTACTTCATGTCACGGAAGTATACTTTTATTTTATTATTTCCGTTTTGGAGGTAAGGTCTCCTTCTAGCTCAGGCGGACCTGGAACACACACTGTAGCCCGAGGCTGGCCTCAAACTCACGGCAAACTTCCAACCTCAGCCTCAGATGTACTGGGATTAAAGGTGTGCGCCACCATGCCCAACCTTTGAAATACACACTCTCAAATGTCTACAATGGCGGCAAGGTTTGATTTATGTATATTTTTGGCCACAATTTAAAAATTACAAATGGAGCCTGAATCTTCTTCTGGGTGACAGAGAGAAACAGACAGCTCCACCCTCCCAGGCGTGCCCAGTGACAAATGTCCTTCAGTCAGGCCCCATTTCCCAACGTCCATTCAACTCTGAATCCGTCAGTGCTCAGATGAGCCTTCAGGATCCAATCATCTCACCAAAGCTCCGTCCCTGATCATTGCAGCCGAGACCTCACCTTCAACACAGTGAGTGTGGCGGAGGGGATGGTTCCCATCTGAGCCTCAGCACTTTGAATACAAGCACCGCAAAGGTTGCACAGAGCTGCTGTGTCACTTTGCATCCCTGTGGGAAACCCTCTGAGATGGACAGAGTGAGGAGAGGAAGATTTAATTTGGATCACGGTTTCAGAGCTCATAGCTGGGTTGTTCCATTGTTTCTGGGCAGGGACAAGATATTGCCCCCAAGGGTCAGTTTTCCTGGCTAGGTCTTACCTCCTAGTTTCTACCACCTATCCGAAGTCCATTCAACTACGAGGCCAATTAATCCAATCTTGAAAGAGGGGTCCTCACGATCAGGGCGAGGGGTGTGCCCAGTGGCTAAAGTTGCTTGCTTCATAAGCCTGCTGGCCCAAGTCCGATCCCCAGCACCCGCATAAAGCTGGAAGCAAGATGGTGGACGGATCTGTGATCCTCTGTGCCTGGAGGATCTCCAAGCTTGTGGGTCCAGCTAGACCAGCCTTCGCTGGGCAAAACCAGAAGAGAGGGCTGGAGAGATGGCTCAGTGGTTAAGGCACTTGCCTCCAGTGCCTAAGGCCCTGGGTTCAATTCCCCAGGACCCACATATGCCAGACCCACAAGGTGGTGGCCCTGGTGCTCTCTCTCTCTCTCTCTTTCTCTCTCTCTCTCTCTCTATCTCTCTCTGCTTGAAAATTAATAAATAAAATATTTAAAAAAACAGAAGAGAGAGAAACCTTCTCAAAGAAGGTGGGAGGAGAAGACGGACACTTTGAGGTTGTCCTCTGTCCTGCACATATGCGTTGTAGCACGGGGCAAGTATGCGTGTGTGCATGGGCACACACACACATACACACACACCACATGTATCTACACACACATGCACACACATATGCTCACACGCACACAAACACGCATACCACATGTATCTACACACATATATACACACATACACACATACACACATACACACACACCAAATGTATCTACACACACACACACACACACACACACACACAGTCCTGGTGATCCAATCACCTCTCAAGAGAGGCTCCATCTTTAAGACTGCTGCACATGACTCTGGAGAACATCCAGATCCAACCTGCAACAGCTGGTGACTGGAAAGTATGAATGAATGAATGAATGGAGGTGGACCTGATACCAACGCCCTCGACCATGATCACTTGCTGCTGTTGACCAGCGAGCAGAGCGCTCTCCCGTTAATCTACCAGCAGAGTCTCCTGTCAAGGAAAAACCCCAGTCTGGCTTTTCATTCTAGAAAACACCATTTGGCAGAAAGTCTCCAGACCTGCCACAGAGCGGTTGAGGAATACGGGGCACGGTGCAGAGGGGTCCCCACAGCCACCCAACAGAACACACACCCAGGGACGGCTCTCATGAGAGGAATAGAAGGGATCCAGACCTTCTCCACAGCCTCCCAGGTCTCTGCTAATGCCTGTGCAATAGCCCCCATCACACACAGCCTGCCGCCCCCTCTAGTGTCGACTTGGGGAAAGGGTCAGACAACCGATCTAGGATTTCTGTAACACAGTTAAGAATGTTGGGGAATTTCCATGTTGCAACTACAATTGTAATAAAAATATTCACACATCGATTTGAAAACATCTCACATTGACTGTCAAGAAAAACAGAAAAAAAGAAAAGAGAATAAAAGAAAACATATAACCAAACATGGTAGTGGACCCCTTTAATCCCAGCACTTGGGAGGCAGAGGTAGGAGGTGAGTTGGAGGCCAGCCTGGAGCTCAGAGTTCCAGGTCATCCTGGGACAGAATGAAACCCTACCTTGAAAAAAAAAAAGAAAAAGAAAAAATGATGCATTTTGGTTTTTCAATTCTCGGTGCTCTGTGGAGGAAAAATAATCTTTCTGTGGCATGAGTTTTATTAAGAAGCAAATGTAACTCCTACGTGTTCCATGTGGCAGCGCACCCTCACTGTTAGCTCCGAAGGACACATTGATATATTTTATACCAACACAGAACCCAGGGGCACTTCCTTTGAAGGCGGAGAGCTAAAGCAGACACACTTTAAAGACAAAAATTTTGCAACCTCGACCCTTCTATAAAGGCTGCTTTAAGTCTTTTTTCCTTAAAAAGATGGGTGATTCTAAGTATTTTTTTGACATCGCAATTTCTAGGAAATACTCTCTTGGGCCAATCTCCTCTGCCCTAATGTCATAGACCAGCTTGAAATGTAAATATAAATATATTTCTAGGAGATTCAACTTCCCTAAAATCCACTTCTGGGCCAAAGATAACGAGTTCAGAATGCAAAAGGCGCCCAGCATTCTCTCCAGTAAGGGAGCGCGAGCGAATAGAACTGAGCTCACCCCTTCCATCAGCATGTGCATGTGCATGTGCGTGCCTCTGTGTGTGTGTGTATGTGTGAGTGTGCACGTGTGATCAGAGCGCAGTGGGCAATCGGCCTTCTCTCTTCGGAGTTCATGTACATTAAAGTAAGATTCTTCCACCACCTGGTGAGCTCAGGTGACATGGAGCCTGGGTGCTATGTCACTAAAGGAAAGAAAATAAGGACAGCGCCTTCGTGGTGGCCTGAAGGTAAAATGTCCCCCAAAGCCTCATGCTCCCCTCCCAGCTGCCGGCACTGTTTGGGAAGCTTGTGGAGCCTTTGGGGGTTCAGGCCTCGGAGTGCTATGGTCGCACCCTACTTTCTCATTCTCTCTTTCCTCTCTGTGGATGAGAGGATGGGATGTCCAGCTATCTGCTTCTATCATGCTTCTGCACCACAGTGAACCTTCTCGAAAATGTAAGCCCCAAATAAACCATTTCCTTCTCTAAGCTACTTCTAGGCGGGTGTTTTGTCCCAGCACCAGGAAGGTAACTGCGACAAACCAGCATGCATAAAATGTCTGCCTGCCTTCTTTATACCCCTAAAGTCGTCCTTTCTCTGCTTAATGCCACAGTGGAGGGAAGTGATGGCCATCTTTTTCTAAAACTTTGTTTATTTATTTATTTATTTGCAAGCAGAGAAGGAGAGAGAGAAGACACAGACAGAGACAATGGGTGCACCTGGGCCTCCAGCCACTGCAAACCAACTCCAGACGCATGTGCCATTTTGTGCATCTGGCTTTACATGGGTGCTGGGGAATCGAACCTGGGTTGTTAGGCTTTGCAGGCAAACACCTTGATCACTGAGCCATCTCTCCAGCCCCCTAGAGGCCATCTTATAATGCCCTAGGGGGGCCACAACATCCATACAGACAAGACATTCAGGACAGTGGTTGAGTTGTACCTGGACAGGCGTTTGTGAGGAAGACTGAACACGAGGTCTTTCACTAAGTGAACGAATGAGCACTTGGCTGGGCGGATCTTCCTTTCTGCAGCCTCATCTTCTTCACCACTAATGTTCCCATACCAACTACTCCAGGGTGACCCCCATCACCCCTTCCTCCACTGTCTCACGATTACCAGCATCTTTATTCCTGACGGGTGCCCAAGCAGGGGACAGACTACCTGAGCCCACTGCACACGGGGCACTTGAAGCACCATCTCACCTTCAAATTCTACCCATATGTTATCTACCTCCTCCAAGGAGCAGGTATCAGGAATTTTAACAGAGCAAGTACCTGTGTGAATAAGAATCAGGGGGCTTGCCTGCAAAGCCTAATGACCAGGGTTCGATTTCTCAGTACCCATGTAAAGCCAGATGCACAGGGTGGCACATGCATCTGGAGTTGGTTTGTAGTAACTAGAGGTCCTAGCGTGCCCATTCTCTCTCTCTCTCTCTCTCTCTCTCTCTCTCTCTCCTCTCTGTCTCAATCATTGTTTGCATATTTTAAAAAATAACCAGAGAAGAATGAGAATGTCTAGAACTGTGACAAGACCACCCATGAATGGTGAGTGGGGAAGAAGAGTGGGAAGCCATCCAGTCTAAGGAAGAGGGTGTGCTTGGACCAAAGTCAGCCATCTGAAGGGTGCGCCCCTTAACCAGCTGGCCGTAGTATCCTTACCACGGTCACTGTGGTGGACAGCAGCAGGCGGTCCCTATGGGAGATCTGTAGCACACCCCATTGACCACACCCCTGTCCCGCCAGGACATCTTAGGTGTCCATCGTCACCGAGATCGTTAGTAACTCTCCACTGCTCTCCCAGCATCGATCATTTTGTTCTGTCTTCACAGCTATCACTGGCAAACTTTTCCCCTGGGAGATGCGAACACACATCTTCTCCCCCAGACGGGGCACAGAAGATGACCGAAGGACGATTACACAAAAACCAGCTCTGATGAACCAATGAGCTTGTTGGGGTTATTTACAGAGCAGGTGAGGGGTTGCCTCCAGGAGCGTGGGTGACTCAGGGGTAGCAGCATTGCCATAAGGTCCCCATCACCCTGGATGGCACCACACAAAAGTCACATCATGGGGTCCCCTAAGCAGCCACACCACCGAGTAGTCTCATTCCATGCTGGATGGGACCTCTTTCACACAGAGTCCCTCTTCTAGCTGTCCCCAAGGGCTCCAGCAGCTGGGGGAGGCCATGATTGCAGTCACTTGAGGTGAGGGTTTTGTGACCCTCCCTCCATCCACCAGGCAGGGGTCAATGGCTCCATTACCACTGTACTGTTCCACTCCAAAGTTACCATAGCTCCCTGGCCAAGATTTATGTCGTGCCCAGAGGAAAAAACACCATGCACAATGTTCCTGCAGGTCCTTGGTTCAGGACCCTTCTCTGGATAGACTTTCTCTCACCCTGAGATGCTTACGGGGAGTTGTAGTTAACTGTTCTCGTTGCTGCAGAAAAGAACCCAACCAAAGCTGCTTTGGAGGAATGGGTTTTTATTTTGGCTTACAGACTCAAGGGGAGACTCCATCCTCGCAGGGAAAATGATGGCATGAGCAGAGGGTGGACATCACCTCTGCCACAGCACTGCAAACAGCGGCAGGAAGGTGTGCCAAACACTGGCGAGGGGAAGCTGGCTTATAACCCCATAAGCCCACCCCTGACAACACAGCTCTAGTGAGGTTTTAATTCCCAAACTGCCATCAGCTGAGCATTGATCACTGAGAACACATTCATTTGTGGGGGGACACCTGGATCAAACCATGACACAAGTGTATATGAGTCGAGGAATCGCAGGGACAATTCAGATTCCTGCCTGAACACATAGTCCAATTCAGGTCATTACAGTGTTTTCACATCAAGAACCTGCGAGGAGAGGCCCCAGAACCCACACATCACGGTGTGGTGCCTGCCCGCAGCCCCAGGGCTTGGGAGGTTGCACCAGCTACTTTCTCGTGGCTAGAACAAAATACCTGACCAGGAGCAACTGAGTGAAGAAAAGGGTTCATTTCAGCTTACAATTTTGAGAAGTTTTCCTAGGGTGGGGAAAACATGAAGGAACAGAAAGCTGGCTCATATCCACAGAGAGGAAGTCCAGAGAACATTCGAGGCTCCACCACAACCCCCAAGGCCACCCCGGTGACACACTTTCTCCAGCAGGGCTCCATCTCTGAAAGGTTTCCTAACTTTTCCGCACAGCGCCATCAGCTGAAGACTATTCAGGGCTGGAGGATGGCTCAGTGGTTAAAGGTGCCTGCTTGCAAGGCCTGGCAGCCTGGGCTCCATTCCCCAGCACCCACACAAAGCCAGACGCACAAAGGGGGCACGCGTCTGGAGAATGTTAGCAGTGTCAGGAGGCCCTGGTGTGCCCATCATTCTCTCTCTCTCTTTCAAATAAGGGAAAAAAAATGGTTTCAAACACATGAGTCTATGGGGGACATTCTACATTCCAGCCACCTTAGAGGAGGAGACAGGGTCCCCAGGACAAGCTGGCTAGCCAAATTAGTGAGCTCTGAGTTTGAGAGACCCTGCCTCAGGAAATAAGATGAGGAGTGACCAAGGAGGACAGCGGATGTCGACCTCTGGCCTCCACACACACTCACACACACACACACACACACACACATGCACACACAGGAAAGTGCACACACACATGCACAGGAAAGTGTATCCACCCCCACCCCACCCACACAGGAAAGTGCATTCACCCACCCCCCCACACACAGCAGAATGGCACCCACACATATGTGACCACGCATACAGACATCCACACCACACACATGCAAAATAGTTTCTCTTAATTATAGATGTGCAGCAAAGCCCTCACATTATAGAATTTCGTATTCTCTGTGGGTTAGGACATCTCTCCTGCACAGAAGGACATCCGGGAACTCGGGAGGAGGCCAAGGAATGCATCCTCCCAGCTCACAGCACCGGATGCGTGGAGAGCGGTGTCGTAAGCAGTCCATGGGGCACAGAGAGCAGCTGCCAGCCGGAGGGGAAGCCCAGTGTCTGGTCCGGAGACAAGGCCTCACCACCACCCAGGCAACCCTGCTCTCTGTCTCCAGAAGCTCTTATCTATGGCTCTGAGAGAGAGAGAGAGAGAGAGAGAGAGAGAGAGAGAGAGAGAGAGAGAGAGAGAGAGAGAGAGAGAGAGAGCAGGGCCTCCAGCCGCTGCGAAAACAAACTCCAGATGCAGGTACCACTTTGTGCATCTGGCTTTACGTGGACACTGGGACATCGAACTCAGGTTGTTAAGCTCTGCAAGCCAACACCTTGACCACTGAGCCATCTCTCCAACCCCAGATGACCAAGTTCTTAGCACACTCTAGAATTCACAGGGCTGGCGGTATAGCTCAGTGGTAGATGGCTCTCCTAGCGTGTGCAGAGCATTGGGTTTGATCCCCGGCAGTGGAGGGCAGAGGGCTGCATTACGGGGACATTTCGACCAAAGTGTCAACAGCTCAGTGCACATAGGAGCCAGCGAAGCAGACTTGATCATGGACAAACAGGAGCAGAGCCCCTCCCGCTGATAAAAGAGAGCTTTCAATTTAATTATGAAGGAGATGTTTTGGGGACCAGTCACAGCTTAGGAGTCTGACACTGTGCCAGAGCTGGCACAAGCCTCTGTCACCATCATTCTCGTTTCTCTGGAATATACCACTGGTGTCTGTGCAAGTGACGGTTTTCCCGGGAAACAGGGGCTCATAAAGTCGGATTGGGATAAGTGTTTCCGAGGACGAGTTCCATAGAAATCACTCATGCGCTCACTCGCTTAGTCGACAAATATTTACTGTTTCTTAACGCTGAGAACATAAAGATATATCAAGTGATCTCACGGACAATTTATTTTCCTGCCTGACTTCCTTAGTCCGTTCCAAGCATCTCCAGTCTTTTCAAAATGAGGGGAGCAGAGGAAGCAAAGCCCTTCCCAGAGGAGCCTGGGTAGATCCTGCTTTTCTAAGAACCCTCCGAGTTCCGCCTTTCAAGAACAACCATTTCCTTTCCACAGACAGTAAGAAAAAAAAAAACATTTTTTAAACTTATTTTTCTCTTAATGACTCTGATTCTGCTGGGCCCTAATCCTAGTCAGTGAGTAACAGAAACATTGCTTATCTGGAAGGGGTGCCTGGCTTTACCTTGTCTGTGTAAAGCACCGTTGTTTTTTTTTTAAATTTTTTTCTTTATTAAGCAGAAAGAGAGAGAGAGAGAGAGAGAGAGAGAGAGAGAGAGAGAGAGAGAGAGAGAGAGAACGCACCAGGGCCACCACCTTGTGGGTCTGGCTTATGTGAGTCCTGGGGAATTGAACCAGGGGCCTTAGGCACTGGAGGCAAGTGCCTTAACCGCTGAGCCATCTCTCCAGTCCCCATTTTTTTCATTTGCTTTGATATTTAGTTATTGTTAAAACCCATTTATTTATCTATTTGTGTGTATGTGTGCATGGCATGCCAGGGTCGCTTGCTGCTACAAACAAACGCCAAATGCATGTTCCACTCCAGCAGGCTTTGACATCAAGAACCTTTAAGCACCGAGTCATCTATCCAGAGAGGAGATAAGAAAGAGTTATTGGTAGATGGGAGGGGGGAAGCAAGGAGGTGAGCACGTACAGTGCGTCCACCCACACAGGAACTATTCTAAAGCTCCCTGCTCTGGCTGCAAGGTCACAGAGTGGCCACCCAGCCGCCAGTCCTGTCTTCCTCAGCATTGCTGTGACACCTAACCTACTGTGGACCAATCAGACTCTCTCCTGCGCTCAGGTAGTCATTCAGTGCTTCTGGATTGCCACCTGCCACCCAGGATGCTGGTTGGCCATGGTACAGAATGGCGTGCTGACGTCCCCATAAAGAAGATGGAAGAGACGCCCACAGCCCAGAGTAAGGAGGGCCACGGGCACTGAGTGGCTTCTCCTCAAGGTCATTTGCCTCCCACTGTCAAGGTCATCTAGAGCTCTGCATTTCTCTGCACGCAGCAGAAGGGCCCAGGGACCCAGGCACACAGGCTCTGCCACCACCATGGCAAGGTAAAGGTTTGCCCACCACCGCACCCCACAGGCTGGAGCGCTCGCCTAGAAGACCCCCCTGTCTCTCCCAAGAGGAAGCCCCGGTAGCCAGAGACTCCATCAGGCTCAGGAAAAAGCTGCCTGTCGAGCCCAGGTCCTGCCAACTGCATCCTCCTCGGGAGAGTGGGGACGAAGGGCGGCTCCTGGTGCCAGGAGCTTCTGGTGTAGTTGAGGTCAAACGGGAGAGAGGAAGAGGCCTGATGGAGGGGAAGGAGAAGGCCTGTGGGGGAAGTGTGATGCAAAAGAAAACAGGAAATGAGACACAACCTGAACATGGTGGAGGATGCAGAGAGCCCCTTTGGGGCTGCAGAGATGGCTCAGCAGTTAAGGCGCTTGCCTGCAGAGCCTAACGACCAGGGTTCGATTCCCCAGGACCCATGTAAGCCAGGTGCACAAAGTGGCACATGCATCTGAAGTTTAATTTGTTTGTAGTGGCAGGAGGCCTGATGGACTCATTCTCTCCCCTCTCTCTCTGTCTCTCTCTCCTCCCTTTCTCTCCCTCTCTCTCTGTCTCTCTCTCCCCTTGCAAATAAAAATAAAAAGAGAGAGAGGCCTTTGAATTGTTTCTTTTACCTAGGAGCAAAGAAGTGGGGAATGAACAGTCCTGAGGAGGGAAAAAACTTGCAAATATGAAACATCTTCAGCTCTGGGCTGGTTTGATGCAGGTGTCCCCCCAGAAACTCACGTGTTCTGAATGCTAGGTCCCCAGCTGGTGGCAATTTGGAGACTCCTTGTCATGGTTCGATCCAGGTGTCCCCCACAAACAAATGAATGTGTTATCAGTGATCAATCCTCAGCTGATGGCAGTTTGGGAATTAGAACCTCGCTAGAGCTGTGTTGTTGGGGGCAGGCTTATGGGGGTTATAATCCAGCTTCCCCTTGCCAGTGTTGGGCACACCTTCCTGCCGCTGTTTGCAGTGCTGTGGCGGAGGTGATGTCCACCCTCTGCTCATGCCATCGTTTTCCCTGCCAGGATGGAGTCTCCCCTCCAGTCCATAAGCCAAATAAACCCATTCCTCCACAAGCCGCTTTTGTTTGGGTTCTTTCTGCACAGCAACTAAAATGCTGACTGCAACACTCCTGGAAGAGGGTGTTGTGGGGCACAAGCTTATGTGGGGGTTCTAGCCAGCTCCCCCTTGCCAGTGTTTGGCACCCTCCTGCTGCTGCTGTCCACCTGATGTTGGCCAGGAGGTGATGGCCACCCTCTGCTCATGCCACATTGTCCCCTGTCGACATGGAGTTTCCCCTTGAGACTATAAACCAAAATAAACAACTTTCCTCCCACGAGCTGCTTTGTGTCAGCAGTGGGAAGCTAAATGCAACAAGCTCCTCTCTCCACAGAAGGATCTCCTGGTTGTTTCTGGCTCTCTGGCTGCTTCAGTCTGTGTGGGCTGCTGTAACAATGCGCCACAGGCTGGGAGCCTTATGAACAACAGAGGTTTGTTTCTTTCAGTCCTGAAGCCCGAGCTCAGGATGCTGGCGTGGAGTTCTAGTGAGGGCTTCCTTCTGAGCTGCAGACTTACTTCAGTCTTTTCGCTGTGTTTTCCACGTGAAGAAAGGAAGTGGGAGGGTTGCCTGGGGTGAGCTTTCAAAAAAGCATCATCCGATCTGTCAGATCCTGTGTCAGGACCTCCCAGTCCCCCCTCCTGCATCCCCCCATCTTAACACCATCACACTTAGGAGAAGGACTTCTTCAGCATGAGTCTTGTGAGGACACAAATATTCAACTCGCTGCAGTAATGTTTACTTTTATATTCTATTTTTTCCTTCTCACATTTCTGTTTTTTAATTTTTTTTTTCAGACAGTTTTTCACTATTGTGGTGGTTTGAATCAGGTGTCCCCATAACCGTATGTGTGCTGAATGCTTGGTCCCCAGCTGGGGGCAATTTGGGAGGTGGAGCCCTGCTGGAGGAGGTGTGTTTTGGGGGGTGGGCTTAGAGCTGCCCTAGCAGCTCCCTCTCTGGCTGCTGTTGTCCACCTGCTGTGGCAGAGGTGCTGTCCAGCCTCTGCTCGTGCCACGCTGTCCCTCGAGAGTAAGCCAAAATAAATCCTTTCCTCTTATCAGCTGCTCTTGGTTGGGCATTGTGTCCCAGCAATGAGGAGGTCATGAGGACGCTTTGCAGCCAGGCCGGCCTCGACCTCCCAATCCTCCTACCTTGACCTCCGAGTGTGGTTGCTCCACTCGGTCTAGTTTTAACTTGTCTTTTGTCTTTTTCCAGGACTGGGGTGGGGGGTTCGTCTGGTAAAACGTTTGCCTTGCAAGAGAAAGGACCTACATTTGAGCCCCAGAAACCTTGTTTAAAAACCAAACAGGGGCTGGAGAGATGGCTCAGCAGTTAAGGCACTTGCCTCCAGTGCCTAAGGCCCCGAGTTCAATTCCCCAGGACCCACATAAACCAGCCCCACAAAGTGGTGGCCCTGGTGCGCTCTCTCTCTCTCTCTCTCTCTCTCTCTCTCTCTCTCTCTCTGCTTGAAAATGAATAAATAAAATATAA
>PVHP010032011.1:0-20645 GCA_004024765.1 Zapus hudsonius | reverse complement strand
TGAATAAAAAATAAAGTAGCCACTCGTGATGGCACAGCCTGTAACTTGAGCACCTGGGAGCCCAAGACGGGAGGATTGTGAGCTCGAGAGCCTGATCTACACAGCAAGTTCCAGGCCAGCCTGGGCTAAACAGTGAAACCTTACCTCAAAATAATCAAACAAATAAATAGATTTGCAAATCTGCATCTTCCCATCTAGGAGCCGCTGGCTCTTTTGACAGATATTCCAGCCCACACCTCCCATGCCCTGACCCCCCCCAACATACACCGAGGTGAAGGGTTACAAGCACGAGGATCCTGTCCCCATGGACTACAGAACAGTAAGGGGACATATCCACAGACAAGCTGGTAAGTCAGCCATTGCTTCTCTCTCTCTCTCTCTCTCTCTCTCTCTCTCTCTCTCTCTCTCTCTCTCTCTCTCTTGTTTCCCACCCTTGGCTTGTCTTTCTATCCAACCTGCCCTCTCCTTGAGCTCCAGATGGAACTGCACAGCACATCTGATGGTGGCCTTAACTCCACTGTCTCTGGAACAACACCCCTCTCTGACTAGGCAGCCCCCATCCCCATCACCACCTGCACCCCAAATCCAGCCCTGCTGGAACAGGCCGGCTCCCTGCACTCAGGCTCGCCCACTTCCCTCCCCCTCACTCTCCGACTGCCCGCGTGCTTGGACTCTGCTTCTCGTGGATGCCACCAGGATGGCAGAAGCCCCCGGATCTCACTCTGGGCTCAAGGACCTGCTTCCCAGCTGCCTTGTGATCCCACAGGCGCTCGCAGCCAAGTGTGTGTGCATGGGCGGTGGGTGGCAAAACTCAGCCTCCCGGTTCCCCAGACTCCAATCCAATTATCTGTGTGAGCTTGCAGGAGGGCAATCTCCTTAGCACGGTCTCTTTGCCAGGCGACTGGAGGCGCAGAGCAAGGGCATGTGCTGGAGAGGCAGAGGGACTTCAGGCTCCCTCTGAGCAGAGTGTGCAAGGTCACTCGGTGGGCCAACATAGGTCCATGCTGAGTAGCAGCCATCATCTGTATTTCCTGTGTAGACATGGAACACATGTTTGGGCACGATACACGGAACTAAGAGCCTGGAACCTCCCTCCGAGCAGGAGGAAACTCCACACACCAGTGATCACGGTATCAAAGGGGACACTCCAATCCTGAAGCTCTGAAGTCATACAGCCGTTATTATCATTCCATCTTATAGAGGAGAAAACTGAGGCTCAGAGCACTGCAGGCACTTGCCCATGGTCACACAGCCTGTGCAGGGCAGAGCGGGCACTTAGAGGGGCCACAGCCCTCCCCGCCAGCCGCCAGGCTGTCATGTCTTCTTTCAATGTGTGTTTTGCTTCTGCCTAGGAAACAAGCCAGTCTCAGGAGATTCAAAGAAAGGGAGTTTAAAACAGGACCTTGCTCAACCCTGGAAGCAGGCAGGGAATGTGCAAAGGGAGTCGAGAAGACCGTAGGAGCCACACAGAGGCATGGCGGGAGCCCACGGAAGTTGTGGCCGGAGGAGCCACAATAGGACCCCAGGTTCCATGAGGGGACAGTGTCAGCTCCTCTTCTACCCAGTGGACCTAGCTGGTCACCAAAGAGCAGGCATCCCTGGGAAACATTGGTGGTGGGTGGTGCAGTGACAGGCCAGAGCAGGTGGACTGTCTGAGTATGAGCAAAGGGGACAGATGCGCTTCCTGGAGGCCACCCAGAGTTGGCTCCTGAGAAAGGAGCAGCAATTTGCCAACGGTTAAAGACGTCCACCCCAAAGAGAAGGAACATTGCTACCACATGGCCCTGTGAGAAACCAGGAGCCATAGAGGTGAGACAAGAGCACCCCTGGCTACCTTCCTCAGGTGTCCTGTGCCCTGCCCAAGCCAGAAACCTTGAGGGAAGGTGCAGGGTGCAAGCAGGTGACCCCCAAAGACACAGCCAGACACAGTGGGGATCCCAGTCCTGTCAAGACGCTCCTGTGGCTGGCTTTGGGCTCCACTCCTGGCGCCACTGTTTCTGGTTCCCTGTCCCTCTGGGGACTCTCAGAGTCTCTTCCCCTTAATTGACTGGGTAATTAAGGGTAATTCCTATTTGTTTGTTTGTTTTGCTTTTTTTCTTCCAAGATCCCAGACAGGTATGCCTTCAAGGAGAAAACGAAGGAAACCAGAAATACAAAATTTCTCCTTAGAAAAATCACTAGCTTTTCCAAAAGCGGTTTACTATGAGAACTTCAGACGTACAAAAATATGAAAAGATTTTGTGGGGGACGCTCAGGCACCTACCACGCGGACTCCACAGTGAACGCTTTGCTGTAGCTGCTTCATCATACATCTGCCCATCCCTCCATCACCCCCAAATCCATTGAATTTTCAAAATAACTTTTCATCAGAAAATGACCCTGGGATATGATTAAAGTTCCATATCAGACCACAGTTTCTAGCTGGTTTTCTAACCTTCTAAGCTGAAAGCCACAGCAGAGAAAAGGATGCCGACTGACTTCTTTACCAAGTGCGCCTCCAGGCTTGACTCACAAGCTGGCCAGCAGAGCGGCTGGAGGGACACGGACAGCGTGTCTGGTTGAGAGCAGAGACCACAGCTCCGGGGTCCGAAGAGAACAAGGTCATGGGAATTCCGCAGGTGGGCATGAACGTGCAGAACGGTGCCTGGCACGTGAGGTTCTCAGGAGGCTCCTAAACAGACTTGTTTTCCTCTGGGGGAGATTGCTGACTCGCTGCTGTGGCCAAATGCCCGACAAGAAGCCTCTTCAGGAGGAAGGGCTCATCTGCTTACAGTTCCCAGCGGCAGTCCCTCCCGAGGAGCTTGAGGCGGCTGCTCACATGCAGCCCACTGGGAGGAAGCCCAGAGCTCCTTTTTCTCCAGGCCAGGACCCCAGCCCATGGAAGTGCTGTCCACCTCCGTGAGCCCGGTCCAAATAATCCCTCTCAGGCTTGCCCAGGGGCTCACCTCATTTAGGGAATCCCTCTCAGGCACTCATGAGGTTTATTTGCTGGGCGTGACTCTGGGCCCTGTCAAGTTAACTATCAGTACAGATAGTATAGACCATGGCAAGCAGCTGATTTTCCAACGGCCTCTGGTGTGTGAGGCCAACCAATCCAACAGCACTAGCTTTCCTGGTGAAAGTCACGAAGGGCAGCTCTTGGTTTGTAGAACCCTCAACCTTAAGCCTGTTTTGTTTTGTTTTTGCCTTTGTCCTGCTGTCCTGAGTTTTCTGGGAGGCTGAGGTCAAAATGCTGGGGACTCTGGACGACAGTGGAAGGGACCTCCAGCCCTAGGGGGAAGAGGACCACTTGTCTCAGGGCAATTTAACAGTAACCACAAAGCAAGTGAACACAGGCACAAATCGATGTTTAACAATATTTTCTTCCTGGTTCACACAAAGCCCAGTGTGTCCCCTGCTGGGTGGGGCACTGTTCCCTGGTGATCACTCACACTCCTGGCACTCTGGAGCTGATCTCTCTCCACCCCCTGCGGTGGCAGTGGCGCAGTGCTGGGACCACACACCAGTCTGTAGACTGTTCCAAAGCCCCAGGTTTGGCTTCTCCCAGCTCCAGGTATCTCCCTGGACTCAGGGCAAAGCCCGCTGACTGGTGGGGACTCAGGTGGGAGGGATCCCCACCTGCTGGGCTGGGCGAACACATCCTGGACCCCGGATTCCAAGAGGTGGACCTGGAGGAACCCGATCTGCCACAGCCCTTGGCCATCACCTTCGGTCCCAGGGTACTGGTGGGGCTTCTTTGAGTCCCCTCTGTGGCTTTGTGACATCACAGCCCAGGAACAATGGTCGCCTTGGCGACGTAAACACAGGACACGGAGCTCAGGCTTCGGAGCGAGCTGGGCGCACGGATCGGTGGGTGCACGCGCGCGCGGGGGCTGGGCGGCAGTTTAAGGCTGGGGTGACCCGGGTGCCTGGGGTGGGGGTGAGCCCTCCTAGCCCAGCCAACGAGGCCTGCTTGCAGGGTTCCACGCACTTCCTTGCTCCTCCATACCTCGTTGGTGACAGGACAATGCCTGTGTCCATCCCTCAGTCGCTCGGCCCCTGGTGCGCCCTTGCTGGGGGCCGAGAGCGGGACCTGGCGGAGCTGGGGGTGTGAGAAGAGCAGGCCACTACCCTGGGTTCCCAGGCGGGGGTCTCCCAAGGGGGCTGTCACAGGCGAGTGACAGGGACAGTGCAGGACACTCCGGGCTTTCCAGGCCGTCTGACCCTGAGCACCTCTTCTGCTGAACCTCATGAACCTCATTCCCTAGTGGAAGGGTAGCCGAGGGTGCCCAAGAAGTATCAGGAGCTCTGCGGGCAGAGTAAATGCCCTACTTGCAGTGGGGGGGGGGGGAAATAAAGCTGCTCTTCAGGGTCACTCATGTAGCGGTGACGGCCCTGTGCTTAGGGAGGAGACCCCCAACTCAGCTAGGCAAGAGGCTGCCATGATGAAGTCCTGGGGGGGTTGCAGACCAAGGCCTGCAATGTTCAAAGAACAGGCCGTTCAGGCGGCTGGGCGCCTCCCAGGAGGGACAGTGTGGGCCTCGCTGTGGGCTTGGGGAACCACCCACTTAAGTACTGTGCCCCCCCCCCAGGTGAGAATCTCCTTTCTTTGAGGCCAGACTTTTGCATCGACTGTTGGTCCTCAGCCAGGATGTCTTTCTCCAAGACCCTGTCCTGTACGTTGCCCACGAGCATTGCTTCTGAAAGTAAGTGCTGCGTGGGTGGGCGCTCTTAGAGGTCAGAGGGAGCCCTGGAGCTGGGGGTTATCAGGGCTGAGGCACTCCAGCTTTAAGATTCATGCCACCAAAGACTGGCAGACTCCATGGCTTAAACCAGGGCCTAACTCTTTGGCTTCTCTCTGGACCATGTTGAATGAAGAATTGTCTTGGTCACACAACATGAAGTTGCCTGCAAAGCTTAAGCTTGAGAACTCATGATTGAGTTACAAAAATTATCACAAAAAACCCCTGAGTGTTTGAAGTAAGTGTACGAATTTGTGCTGGCAACATTCACAGCTCACAATTTAAAAAATGCTTCTACAATCTGCTGATGCATGAGCTGGGCAAACAGCCCAGAGATGGGTGCCAGGTAAGATGGCGCATGCCTGTGAGTCCAATGCTCAGGCAGGAGGATGATGAATTGAGTCCTGACTAGACACCATGGCAGAATCCCATCTCGGAAAGCCAAACTAACAATAACGGAAAAACTCCTGGGAACATTTTGTGCTTTTGAGCGCAATAGCAACCCCACAGTGTGGTTGGAGTCTGTTTCTCTAACCCATATTCTGACAACGGGTATTTTGTTTACTTAAAAATGTGCTTCTATAAATAGTTTTTCTCACTAGGATATTAATGAATCCCCCACCCCTCCTGCCAAAGTGAATTAAAAACATAAAATCTGTGGAGAGCTGGAGAGATGACTCAGCCATTAAAGGCGCTTGCTTGCAAAGTCTGCTGGCCCAGGTTTGATACCCCAGGACCCATGTAGAGCCAGATGCATAAAGTGGCACATGAATCTGGAGTTCATTTGTAGTGGAAAGAGGCCCTGAAGTGCCCATTCTCTCTCTCTCTCTCTCTCTCTCTCTCTCTCTCTCTCTCTCTCTCTCTCTCTCTCTCTCTCTCGTCTATCTCTCTCTAGCAAATAAATAAAAAATATTTTAACAATAATACAATAAAATCTGAACTTCAGTGCACATTTGCACGCCATGAGCACACATATAACACAAGACAACACTATCATAAGACTATATTTACCTGGGGGTGTTCAGTTGGGGACACCACAGTTGGGTGGTGGTTTGAGGGTTTGTGAATGTGTGAGAAAGCCAGACCAGGCAGCTTGAGCCAGAAGAGAAGAGCCTCCCATCACGGATGGGCCTGCAGGACCAGCCTGGGAGCTCTGGCTGCTGGACCTCATTCTTCATTCTTCTCAGTACTAACACCCAGGAAACCAGTGCTCCGCCAGAGCAGTTGAACTGGCGGGGACCAGAATTAACTCTTGCCCTCCTCTCTTCCCTCCCCCATCCTCCTCGTTGGTAGCTTCTTTCAACTAGTTGAACTCTGAACTCTAGCCAGACACTTGCAGCAGCTGCCAAAGGAGGGCTTGAGGAGGAGGTTGGTAAATTTCAAAGGCTGGTAACTTCCAGCCTCCAGCCCTACAGGAGGCGGCTGGGGAGGGGTAGTCCATGCTCCTAACACAGCCTGCTGGTGTCCCAGAAACCAAGGCCATGTTTGGTTGCTGACACTGCGTTGGGTGGCCGAGGGGCTGCACAGAGCGGATCCTTGTGTCATGGTTTGATCCAGGTGTCCCCCACAAACAAATGAATGTGTTCTCAATGATCGATCCTCAGCTGATGGCAGTTTGGGAATTACAACCTTGCAAGAGCTTGGGGACAGGCTTTTGGGGTTATAAGCCAGCTTCCCCTTGCCAGTATTTGGCACACCTTCCTGCCTATTTCCAGTGCTGTGGCAGAGGTGATGTCCAGCCCTCTGCTCATGCCATCGTTTTCCCTGCCAGGATGGAGTCTCCCCTCAAGTCCATAAGCCAAACAAACCCATTCCTCCACAAGCCGCTTTTGTTTGGGTTCTTTCGGTGCAGCAACTAGAACGCTGACCGCAACACCTTGTTTCCGGCCCCACTGACTGAAGTGGCTCCGCGTCTCTTCCCCTCTGCACTTGGAGAGATGAACATTTATCTACAATTTATTAATCTTTGGCAAGGGTTTAAAACCCAGAATCTATGCAGAACTCCTAGAACTGTAATAAGTAAAGAATGCAGTTCCCAAATGGGCAAGGGACTTGAACAGACATGCCTCCATAGACGGACCCAGTTGGCCACAGTGCACACAGAATGATGCCCGCGTCTTCATTAGAGAAGTAAAAGCTGGGCGTGGTGCTAGGCTAGCTGCTGCACCATCAACTCTGAGGTCCACTTTCCAAGTTGCTAGGACTGCAGGCCCCTTCCATCATGCCCAGTTTTGTGGCGCTTGGGATCAAAGTCCAGGCTTCACGCATGGCCCCCTGAGCCAAACCCCCAGCAACAACACCAAATCTGGAAACAGTAGGTGGGGAGTGTGACAGTCTTGTCAACTTGACAGGATATAGAATCACCTAGGAGACAAGTCCTTGGGCTTGTCTTTGAGGAAGTTTCTAGATTAGGAGGACCCACCCTAAATGTGGGCAGAACCATCCTATGGGCTTGTCTTCGCCTGCGGGTCAATCAGCAAAAGCTCTAGAGAGGGGATGAGAATGAGAGAGACAAGAGACGCAAAGGACTGGACAAGACAAGGATCCTGATCACGTCCATTTTATTTCAGAACCGGTAGCACTTAAATATCCTCTCGCAGGAGGCGATGCATGGGCAGTTACTTAGGAATTAGCATAACCAGGTTGCTAGGTAACCTGGCCACAGCAAGGGCCATGGGATCTCTAAGAGGAAGCCTGCAGGTGGGAGAAAGTTTGGCAGAGAAATAGGAACTTAGCATTGGTTAGTAGGGGAAGGACAGAGACCTTCAAAACAAATTTTGACGCAGTTTAAAGCACAATGAACAGCTCCCCACATGGGCTGAGGTCCAGGCTGAGTAAAGAGAAAGTGACCTGAGCACCAGTGTCATGTGACCAGCAGCTTACTGCTCCTGTCCCCTGCCATGATCCCCTTGAACCATAAACCCTCCTTCCTTTAAGTTGTGTCTTGTCAGGTGTCTTGTTTCATCAAAAAGAAAGGTAACTGAGATGGGAATTTGATAACAAGAATTGGAGCCATGGCTGATAGACCATTGTTCAAAGGCATTTGGAACTGGTTTGTGCAAAGAATATGGAAGACTTTGGAACTTTGGGCTAGAAAAGCCCTAGAATGCTGAAAGCAGAGCTTGATGGACCATTCCAATAAGAATTTGGAAAACCAGGAGGTGCAGACAGTGGGGGTTCAGCTCATGAGGCTTCAGAGGGAAACAAGGACTCCAAACCTGGGCTACAGGCAGTGTGCTGTATATTATGACAAAGAATCTTGCTGCATTCTGCCCATTCCGGATGGCTCGAATGGATAAAGCTGCATTCAAAAGCAGTGGACTAATTTGTTTGGTGGAT
The DNA here is from genome assembly GCA_004024765.1 of Zapus hudsonius. Classification (NCBI taxonomy): domain Eukaryota; kingdom Metazoa; phylum Chordata; class Mammalia; order Rodentia; family Dipodidae; genus Zapus; species Zapus hudsonius. The sequence continues at coordinate 12,585 of PVHP010032011.1, read as the reverse complement.
GAAATCTCAAGACAGAGTAGCATCGAGGCTGTGTCGTGGTTATTGCCCACTGCTTTAGTGCAAGTCTGCGGTGAGCACACAACAGGTAGAGAAGAAAGACATGAAAATGAACAGTTGTCACAAGGAAAGACAGAGCTTAAAGTTGTAGACAAGCCAGGTTCATCACCAGCCATAATTGTTAGAGGTCAGCATCATTAAAAGAAGCCTGGATCTCAGCTCAGGGTTAGCAAGAAAGGAACCCCGAAGGCAAGGTCTCACCCATCCAAAAGGCTCCATCCGGTGAAAATGCAAATTCCTTTGAAAGGAGAGACTTAAGTTGAGAATGCCGCTGAAGAGATTCCCTGCTTGCAAGCAACTGCCGTAGAGAAGTGTTTCCCTGGGATCAGCTCCTGGAGCCTGATCCCACAGTGGCCAGGGGCCCAGGCATCGTCCCAAGCTGGCAGCAGACCTTGGCAGCACAGGCTCATGAGGTGTGAAGGAGGCAGGATCCAGGGGGCCATGGAGTTTTGAACAGTGTTGGAACTGTTAAAGACAACAGGGACTTTTGAAGTCAGACTGGGTGCCCTGTGCATTGTGAGAGGACCTGGTGGAGGACTGCGGCTTAAAAGTGATTGTGTTCAGATGTCAAGTTGACAGGGTCGAGAAGCACCCAGGACACAAATCTCTAGGCACATCGGAAGGCATTTTCTAGATTGAGTGGGAAAACCCACCCTGAGGCAGCACCATCCCGTGGGCTGGGAATTGCAGCTAAGTAAAAAGGAGAGTGTGAGCAGAGCACCAGCGTTTCTTGCTCTGTGCTTCCTGAATGTGGACACAATGGGACCTTCTGCATCATGCTTCTGTTACCTGGCTTTGCCCACTGCATGCACTGCATCCCCTCCAACTGTAAGCTGAAATCAACACTCCATACCCTCAGTTGCTTCTTGTCAGGCGTTTTGTCACAGAAATGGGACAAGTAACCGATACAGAGAGGACATATAGTTGAAACTCTTTATCCCGGAAACAGCGAAGCTCACTGCAGAAATGGTTTGTCAGCATTTCAAAAAGCTAAAACCAGAATTAACATGTGACCCAGACTCAAAGAGACCAAGTGGCCTTGGGAGTGAGGGCAAGGACAGCAAGCCTGGGGTCCTGTTGAGAAGTGGGTGAGGTCTGGTGACATTCCAGATGCTTCCATATTGCAAGTGTGGGTGTTGGAGAGCGCTTACCATCTACAGATGTTCTTACTCTATGCCTTCAGGTTGAGGACATGTCTACAGATGCCACATCAGTATGGATGTGGTCGCTTGACTGAGAGCCTGCTTGCACATACCCAGGATCAAACAAGCAGAACCGAGAGGGGGGAGAGAGGGGATGGGAGGGAATCTTGGGCATCTGTTATCTGACCAACTGGTAGCTAGGATGGCCTCATGGATCAGGACCAAGGTGGCTTGCATGGGTGGGCAAGCCTGAGAAGCAGGGGCTTGAGCATGAGTCATGTGAGCCAGGGTGGCCCTGAGTTTAGGGTCAGCTGGGTCCCCCAGTGTTCTCTAAAGGGTGGACCTTCCTTTAAGGCCTCTGCTCTGGTTTCATTAAGAGTCAGTTAGGGACTGGGAAGACGGCTCAGAGGTTAAAACTTGCTTGCAAAGCCTGCCTGCCTGGGTTGGATTTCCCAGTATCCACATTAAGCCAGATGCACAAAATGGCACGTGTGTCTGGAGTTCGTTTGCAGTGGGGGCAAGAGGCCCTGGTGGGCATGCCTCTCTCTTTCTCAAATAAATAATGTTTTTTAAAGACAGAGTCAGTTGGATATGCCTGGGGAGAGAGGACCCTAAGACAGCCATCCTCTTGCTAAGGAGAATGGAGCTCAATGGAACCCCGCCATTAACTCTGGACCCGCTGATGCCCTGCTCCCTGCAAGTCTCAATTCCAAGACAAGGACCAGGCCCAGCTTCTTCTCAGGATACCAAGGCATAAGGTTTCCAGAGCACAGGGGCGCCCAGCGATAAGGCAGGAAGGAAAGTTGAGAGAAGAGAAGGTTCGAGTCCCAGGACCTCCCCAAGATCCAGCTACAGCCCAGGTCCAGGGTGCCAGAGGCTCAACCCCTGGGCCTTCCAGCCACAGTGGGTCTGCAGCCTCTCTGGGTTCTCCCCCTTCTCTCTGCTTCCGGGGGCTCTAACGTAGTGTCCACACTCCCAGACACTGGAGACCAGCATGAGGGTGGCCCAGGGTGAGCCAGGACATACACCCACACCTGCACGTGAGCCTGCCCCTGCACCTGCGCCTGAGCCCACACCTGCACCCACACCCACACCTGCACCTACACCTGTGCCCACACCTGCACTGCGCCCAACAAGCTGGGAGCTGCAGGATAGGGGGCGTGGCAAGGGCGCTGCGCCAATCACGGCAGCCCCTCATTTGCATGAAGGCTGATCGTGCACCAATCGCAGGCCCTCCAGGGCGCTAGCTCTCTGTTGGCCAGGTGAGCGGGGTCAGTCCGTCGTCCCTGCGCTGTCCCAGACCCGCGTGGGGCTGAGCTGGTCTTCGGCCCTGGCCATCCGCAGAGCCACCGGCAGTGGCCAGGACCAGCCGGCGGAGGGCAGCGCAGGGTGGAAGGGCTGCAGGGTCCATGGCTCAGCCCCCAGGCAGGCGGGGCAGCAGCAGGGCCTGTGCAACCTGCTCTGGAAGGTCCAGGGAAGCGGGGCCAGGTGCTCTCAGTAGACTGGGCGAGTTTCCCCCCTGGGTGACAATTTTCGGCACTGTCGGGGCCTCAGAGGGTCCAACGATGCCCTATGGAGCCTGGGGAGGAGACTGACCTGTCTCTGAGACCTGGGGATGTGCGGTGTGGGGAAGGTGGGCGCCCAGAGCCCTGGCTCAAGGGGTGGCAGGGAGTGGAGGGGCCAGGTGAGACCCACGAAGAGAGACACTGGAGACTCAGCTCCCACCGTGAAAGGAGACGGCCTGATAGTCATGTGATGGTGACTCACCTCAGGAGTGTGGAGAAAGTGGCCTGGGGGCTGAAGGATACTGTGCAAAGAGGGCAGGTCCTCCATAGGACTTTTGTGACCCCCCCAAATGTATTTTGGCCTTTTTTCTGCGATGTTTCACAACCCACTCAGCCTTTCCTTGCTATTGAATTAGTTTAAAAGTAGACATGTCTTAAAAACTTTTAATTTAAAAATTAAATATTAGGAGAGCATTTAAGCCAGGCATGCTGGCACAGCCTTTAATCCCAGCACTCGGAGGCAGAAGTAGGAGGATTGTGTGAGTTGGAGGCCAGCCTGAGACTACATAGTGAATTCCAGGTCAGCCTGGGCTAGAGGAGACCCTACTGAAAAAACAAGAGAGAGAGAGAGAGAGAGAGAGAGAGAGAGAGAGAGAGAGAGAGAGAGAGAGAGAGAGAGGGAGGAAGGGAGGGAGGGGGAGAGAGGGAGGGAGAGAGAAGAAAATGCAAGGAACAGATATGATTAAATCTGGGGGGTAAAGTCTGTTTCTCAGCTCTGACTGGCACGTGAGCTGTGCTATTCAGCAGGTAGACGGCTGGAAACCGCAGCTTCCCCACAGAACCAGGGCCACAGAGCACACAGGAGCCAGCAAATGGGTAGGTGGCACCCAAGAAGACACATGGTCTCCTTGCCACAGTGAAAACTGAGTTTCTGCTTAGCACCAGTTGGGGTGATGAAATTTCAGAAAGAAGTGTGGGCAGCTTCCGGTTAAGCTCAGTTGGGGTGGTTTGAATTAGGTGTCCCTCATAAACTGATGTGTTTGAACGCTTGGGTGCCAGCTCATAGCATTTGGGAGGTGGGGCCTTGCTGGAGGAGGTGTGTGTGCTGGGCAGGCTTGGGGGTGCTGGGTGTTAGAGCCAGCTCCCCTTTGCTAGAGTTTGGCTCACTCTCCTGCTGCTGTCTGCAACCTGCTGTGTCAGAGGTGATGCCCAGCCTCTGCTCTGCCATCCTTTTCCTGCCTTCATCTTCCCCTTGAGACTGTGAGCCAAAATAAACAACTTTCTCCCAAGAGCTGCTTCTGGTCATGTGCTTTGTTCTAGCAACTTGAAGGTAACCATACCACAACATTGGTGGTCCAGAGAAACCATTTCAAAAATTGGGAAATTATTTATTATTCCTTTGGTGAATAGTTTCCTCTGTTGAGTAAATGAATACAAAAACTGGGAAATTTCAAAAAAGAAAGAAAAAAATTTTCAGGGTTCAGCAAAGGGCTCCTCACTCAGCTAGTGTGAGAACTTGTGAGGGAGCAGATAAAGGAAAAAATATTTATTTATTTATTTATTTATTTACAAGGAGACAGAAACAAAAATAGGCATACCAGGGCTTACTGGTGCTGCAAACTCCGGACACACACACACCACTTTGTGCATCTGGCTTTACGTGGGTACTGGGAAATCAAAACCCAAGCCAGGGCCATCAGGCTTTGCAAGTAAGTGCCTTTGACTGCTGAGACATCTCCCTGGCTCCACCCCCAAAAGCCTTTTAAATTGATGTTAAAAGCACATAACATGAAGCAGACATCCTAACCATGTTACATGCTCAGCGACAGCGAGCACGTTCACTCTGCTGCAGACGCTGTCCCTGTCCATCTCGGCAGCCTTCTCATCCTCACAGACGCTCTGTCCCTCGCAAGGCTAACTTCCTGCCCCTTCCCCTCCCTGTTACCAACATGAAATAACCATTCTGCTTTAATGGAAGAGGAAAGTGTTTATTGGTTAGAACAAATGCGTTCACTTTAAGAGGCAACCTTGACTTCCAGCACATTCTCTTATCTCTGTGCGGTCATGCCTCACCCCAACCCTCGCCCCTTCTGCAGCAGAACAGTCCCCTGTTGCCAGGGAAACCGTAGTCCACCTGGGTTATGACCTTGGGTCTTATCTAGGGCCTCCACGGCTCCCAGCGCTGAGAATGGATCACTTGGAGGAAAACTTTCCCCCTCCTTGCAAAAGCTACGCAAGCGAGAAGCTCTCTCTGTCCTTTGGCCTCTCGGCTCCTGTGACTCCCGCTCTTCCATGCTGTGCTAAACCTTCCCTCAAAAAAGAATCCATTCTCGGTGTCTCTCTCTCTCTCTACCAAACTGGCTTTAAAAATATTTATTTATTTTCAAGGAAGGAAGGGGTTGGGGGGAACGGTCATGGCAGAGTCTCCTGCCACTGCAAACAAACTCCAGATGCATGTGCCACTCTGTGCATCTGGCTTTACGTGGGCACTGGGGAAATGGACCTGGGTCGTTAGGCTTTGCAGGAAAGTGCTTTAACTGCGGAGCCATCTCTCCAGCATGAAACAGCATGAAAATTCCCTTCCAGGCAATTTTATTTGATGTTATTTTTCGCCAAGTGTAACTCTTGGCCTGGGAGCGAGAATTCATGTGACCCTGAGTGGCAGGGTTCTGCCATGAAGAAGTTATATGAACATTCCTAGGTAGTCATGAATCAGTCCAGTGGATAGACAACTCAGCAGGCAGCAGGCGTGTGGCCTTGGGCAGATGTCTTATGGTGTTCTTAGCTTTAAGGTCTTCCAAGCTCAATAGTCAGAGCACTGCTCCTCAGACACGGAGACCTGGGACAGCCCGCACCATTCCTTGTGTCCACGCTCAGTGGAAGTATGCCATCTTCGACATCCCACCTGGCACCACATGGCACTGTGCTCCTCCCTGTCTGTGAAACAGGACAACTGTCACACCTGTCCTCTGTGAGGGTTTGCTTCACTTAGCACAATCCAGGTTCAGCTGGATTGCAACATGTAGGCAGTTCGGTTGTCTAGTTTTCAGAATAAAAGCAAGAGGTGTGTGGTCAGGGCCAGCCTGGGCTACGTAGATGACCACTGGTAGAGAGTCAGGGGAGGTTCTCAAGGCACCACCATTGTGCATGTGCATGCCTTTCCAGCTAAGAGCCAAGGCTTTAAGGAGAGGAGAGGGGAGAAAGAGAGAGAGAGAGAGAGAGAGAGAGAGAGAGAGAGAGAGAGAGAGAGAGAGAGAGAGAGAGAGAGAATGGGTGCACCAGGGTCTCTAGCCATGCAAACGAACTTCAGATGCATGTGCCACCTTGTGAGTGTGGCTTTCCTTGGGTATTGGGAATTGAAGCTGAGGTGTCAGGCTTGGCAGGCAAGTGCCTTAACTGCTGAGCCATCTCCCAGCCCTAAGTAGAGTTTTGGCCTGTATTGGGTTCTGGTCTGTTGGTTTTTTCTTTGTGTTAAGTATTTGATAGCTTCCAACTCTTATGATAAGATTAATTAAAATTTACTACCAAGAAGGGTTACCAGATACTCATTAGGAAAGTTAGGAAAGAGGAGATCTCAGTATCCTGAGCGCTAGACTTACCCACAGGCCTTCTGCACACTGCTGGCTTGCCCTCCACACACTCCATGCTGGATCTTCCACACCCTGCAGGCCCCCAGATCCAGATGCAGGCTTGCCTTCCTGCCGGTCCCACGGGATGCTGCTTGGCCTCCAGAGAAAATCTGGACCTGGCAACAGCCCTTTACCCTGGCCCTGCCTTCCCTGCCTCCATCCAGGGTACTGAGGACACACACTGTCCCCTACACCTCTCCTGCCTCCTTCCAGGATCCTGAGAACAACATACTGCCCCACCACCACCACCCTACAGCTCAGCCTGATGCCCCTGTGTGGAGCCTGGGCCTCCAGGCTGCTATGAATCCTGGTTCATTGGAACAGAGGAAATCTGGGGTCATAACGCCTCCTCCTCTGTGGGGTTGGGCGAGAGTAGCCAGGCAGTGGGGCCGTCAGTGACAAGTCACTTAAAGAAAGGACGAGGGAGACTGCCTTGGAGGAGGGTGGTCCTGACCAACCACCTCAGGTTTCCAGCCTGATCACAGTTTGCATAGCTGCTTCCCAGGTAGAAGAGGCCAGAGTTTGGGGTCCTTGACCTGCCTGAGCCTCAGTGCAGACATTCCTAAAATATCCCCGTGCTGCTGGCAGAGGAGACCGAAGGGTGCAGCAGGAGAAAAGGCACAGAACGGCCACACTGTGCTGGTGTTGGGCAGTAACTTCTGTGACCGTTGCCTTTACTGGTCTGCAGGTCATCTCAGATGTAAACAGGGATTCAGCAGGTGAGGGAGCTGGGACTGGAGCCCCCGGAAGCCCAAATCTTCCCTACCCGCTTTATGGTCATACAAATCACTGTCGCAGTTTATGGTTCTCACTTGTGTCTCCCAGGGAACAGCCTGGCGTCCACGATCAACAGCTTTTCTTCAATCACTGAAGAACAAACGAAAAAGAGGCCATTAAAGGGCAAAGGTATTGCTGGATCTGGGTGGCCAGAGAAGGACTTGGTAGGAGGCAATCCCGGGCCCTCCTCTGAAGATCCCTCCCCCACCCCCGCCTCATCTCTGGGGCGAAGCAGAGAGGGGAATGCTTCTGTTTCTACTGGGAATGGGGTGACAAAACTCAGCAGAGACAGACAAGGGAGCACTGTCACTCTCAACCCTAAGGAATGGGACACCAGTCAGTCCAGGGCTCCAGGAGCAGCACTTCCAGGACATCGTCCAGGTGACCATGACCTAAGTCTTTCTCTATCTGATGGGGGTTCAAGTACAAGGCTGTCTCATGGTCAAGGCTATCTCGTGGTCACAGAATGGTTGCTGCAGCTCCAGCGTGATCATGGCTGCCTTTGCTGGGAAGAAAGAAGCAAAGGAAAGGAGAAAACTCTCCTCTCGCTAAGCCAGCCCTCCCAAGAAGCCCCTTCCAGCCGTTTCTGGCCACATTGCACAGGCAAAACCCCATGTGGACCTCAGTCTCAAAAGAGAGCTCTTAACCTGGGTCCCCAGCAGCTCGCCTCTCTTCCAGAGGCCCCCCCAGCCTCTGCCACCCAGAGGTTCCCTTCTTCCTTCCCAGAGCTCTCCTGTAGCTTCATGCCTATTTCTAACATTTTCAGGGTGGGTTGGGAGCCCTGTGTCTACTAGGCCCCTCTGTCTGACTTCTGGTCTCCTGGGGGTCACAGAGAGCCCATTTGTGTGCTGGAATCTCTAATCAGCATGGAGGAGAGGCACCAGACTGTATGAGCCCGTCTGCCTCCCAGCGGCCTTCTGCCTGCCTCCCTGGGACCTCAGCCACCTGGCCCTGACCCACCCAGGATGCTGCCGCCTGCTCTTGGCACCCACACCACTGTATCATTCTCCTCTATGAAAGTGACTTTATGCTCCAAGACTGAGGGCAGATACTCAAGGCACAGAACACTGTGCCCGGGTCACTTTCAGATGCTCGCAGGAGCCCAGCTCTCCTTAGTTCAGTCCCAGAGGGGAGCTCATGGGGCCCAGGAGCGGACTTCCGTCATGGCTGACCCAAGAACACCTTTGCTATCGTTCACATGCTGGGCTGATCGTTCCTGGACCTGCAAGGTAAAGCCCATGCTCTCCTTCCCCCAGGGGCTAAGGGCCTTCATGACCCCTCAACTAATCCCTTCCACATTTCGGGAGATATGGACTTTTTCCAGTTCAGAGACCAGGAGCGGGTCAAGGCCATTGCTGTGAGTATCCTGTGCTCAGGTAAGCAGCGGCCCCACTTCCCTTTCCAGAAAAGCACGCTCCTCAGTTTATTCTCACTCCATACAATCCGTAATTCACCTTCTCAACTAGAAAGCCTGCCTGGTTCTCAGGTCTCTGACACGCCTCCTGACCTCTGCCATCCCACCCACCACTGCTGTTTTCTGGGCCTTCATCTGCATCGCTTCCCACTGTCCCCTCCCTGCAGTGCCGTCCTTCCCTTCCAGCATTCTCCTTCTCTGAAGCCTCACCTCAAATCTCAGTCCCTCTTCCCTCCTTCAGGGAGGCCTGGCTGCTCCAGCCTCATATGGGCCCTTCTGCTTGGAGTCCCAGAGAAACACAGGATCACACACACGTGCATCCCCTCCCCAGTCCTGGGAGTGCCCACCTTGTCTGCATCCAGCTCGCTTCCTCATTCCTTCCTTCCCTCGTGAGCAGCCCCTGGTCCCACATCATAGCTGGGCAAATGCAGAGAATGCTTCCCACCGCTGCTGGGTGTGCCACATCAAACCTCTCTTGCGTCCCTTTACTCATCTGACCTCAGGGCAGGGGACCCCCGCCAGCATCAGCCAGGCACTGAGAAAGACATCTCTCAGCTTTGCATCAGAAATGGGGGCAACATCCCTCTTGGGAACGAGAGGCTCAAGCAGAGATGGACTGCACACCTGCAGGCTAGGTCCCAACCTCACATGCTCCCCACCCAGGCGGGGTCCCAACTTCATGCTCTCCCCATCCAGTGGGTCCCTCCACCTCACACCCTTCCCACCCTGCAGGTTCCCCAATCTCACTGCCCTCTCCACCCAGGCAGGTCATCTAATCCTCTGCCGTCTCAACCAGTGGATCCACAACCTCTCACCCACCCTGTCCCTCTAAAGCTCCCCAGTGTCTTCCAAGGCTGCCCCATCTCCACTGAGGGTTTAGGGGCACTGTTTTCCTATCACAGAGGCACCACCTGATGGCCTCAGGTGGATCTTACATTTGCTGAGGTCCTTTGCCGTTCTCAGATATTGGAGTCTGGTCTTCAGTGGGTCCCAGCAGTAAACAGACAGAGTCTGAATGAGATGTCCATGAAGGACCCACAGAGAGCCTGGCCAGTGAGGGGATTTTAGGCCTCAGATCTGCTTTGGGCAGGGAGCTTCTCCCTTGTCTCCTGCCATCCTGAGACAGGCCTTATGACTCCTGAAGGAAGTACAGGAGGTTCAGGGCAGTAGGGCCAGCTGGCTACTGTGACCTTCCACCAACTGGCATGGTAACCTGCACAGGGACCCCCAAAGGTCTGAGTTCCCTGGACCCTCTCTCAGTTTAGCAAGTTCATGGTCCTCCGTTAAAGGTGAGCCTTGAGGAATTGAATCTGGGGCTGACAGACTCTGACAGACTTAGGATGAAGTGTGACAAACTATCTTTTAGCCATTCTGGCCAGGACTGTTGATCTGGGTGGCGACTCCTCCAAAGACCCCATCCCTGGAGGTCACTGGCCTCCTGCCCACTCAGCTCAAGTCAGAGGCTGTGATCAGTAGCCCAGGACGGCCATCGGAGCACCAGCAGCCAGGAATATTTGGTGTCCACTCTCTGCCATGCGTGTACCACTCCTGGTGCCCAGGCATTGTGGATGCAGGTCCTGGAGGAGCCAGGGCCCCACTAACCGCCTCCCCTCTCAGGAACGTGAGCGAAAGAAGAAGTTGCGGGTATACGAGAAGATGACCTACTCATCCATGATGTCGGCCAAGCACACCAGCCTGCTCCGGGAGCTGCAGCTGGAAGAAGAGGCACAGGACCAGGATCTCATGAACGAGGCCCAGCAGCTGCGCTATTTCCGTAACAACACAGCCTGGAAGCTGGCCGTGACAAGAGGTGCTGCCTCTGACCCCATGGGTGGGGTCCCAAGAGCAGCCTGCTTCCCCGGGGCTGGGAAAGGTATTACCACCACACACGAGGAAGGGCTCTGTTCCCGAAGGCTGCAGATCCTAGGGTGTGCCATTGCACTGTGTGCACCCGACAAACGGAAACTGCTGGCCACACAGGCTGCAACGTCAGCCAGCTTAGGCTTGGTTCCGTCCGTCTGTCCATCCATCAGTCAAACAATCAGCAGTTCAATTCTAATGAGGAGGCTGCATCTGGAGTCCGCATTTTGGGTCCCGGTCACAGTGCAGCCTGTAAACATGGTCCTAGCCAGCCTCTAGACTCCTTTGCATCTCTGACAGTATCAACCCCACAGGCTGTAGGTTCTCACTGTGTTCACACCAGTAGCTAACTATGTGCATGAGCTGTTGTTAATTCCCCAGCAGGAAATCCCGTTCACATCCCACCAGCCAGATGACTGGAAAGCACCACAAAGTCTGGTGCCTCTAGGAGGACAGGGCATTCACTGAAGATGCAGCAGGACTTCTCCACCTTGACAATAACCGAGTTGGCCCAGGTGTCCTGTGGGGAGCCGAGGGCCACAGGACAGCTTCTGTCTGTCCTCCATTCCCCACCCAGGCTTGGAGAGGCAGGCAGCTGGCAGGGGAAGCAGGACCCGGCTGTGGGCAGCGAGATGTCTCATTGTCCTAGCTTTGACTGCTGAGAGGAACTGGGTGTGCTTCGGAGCAAGGGACTTCCCCAGGGTCACCCTGTGCTCTGGCTTCAAGCACATCAGGCTGAGCCCCCAGGAGGATCCAGGGGCCAGGGCAGACCGTCAGGAACTGCAAGGACCCTCTTGTAGATCCTGACATTCTAAAGGAAGTCAGGGAGCACCCAGAGCTCTCCACTTCTCACAAAGCACACGAAACTGGTCCTGGACCTCCACACGGGCCTGACTGCACTCTCTCCACTTGCCTGCCTCCATACCCTCAACTTGGATGACAATGGCAGGATGGATTTGGCTGCTGCCCAGCCTGGGCTGGGGGCTTAGGGTACCCCAAGTGGAGAACATAGGGACCCATTTCTCTCCATGCTCCTTCGGGGCCTGGTCAGTGTTAAGATTTCCAGGAAATGTCAAGAGCTCCCTTCCAAGTCAGATGGGGGCTCCAGCAAGAAAGGCCCAAGGTAAACCCAGACTCGAACCAGGAGGGATGTGACAGCCATCTCTCAGGATTCCAGATGGACAAGACTCCACAGGGATGCATAAGGTGCCCACCTACAGCGGCATATGACCTGCGTCTTCCTGTTTACTTTAAATCAGCTCTAGATTTGCACGTTACCAATCTTATAGAACTTATTTGTAAAAAGGTGTTATTTGGTTTTGTTTATAGCAAGGGGAAGTCTGTTTATGTACAGTGCAGATACAAGTGTTATTTTTTTCGAGGTGGGGTCTCATTCTAGCCCAGGCTGATCTGGAACTCACCCTGTATTCCAGGCTGGTCTCAGACTCACAGTATAGTTGAGTTTGAATAGAGGGCTGGTTGAATACTGAGGAGACCCTCCCCGCTTTGGTTTGTAGCAGGACAGGGTCACTGCAGTGGCTCAGCTCAGCTCGCCAGCCCTGTGACAAGCCTGGGCAGGCAGCGGGGCTGCCACCCTCCTCTGTGGTGCCCACGCTCCAGCTTGGGCCTGGCCTCTGGCTCCCGCTCACCTCTGGTTCTTGTTGCAGAAAAGAACGTGGAGCCCGACAGCCTGGGCAAATACATGGAGCAGAAGCGGAAGATGTTCCTCCTCCAGGTGGGTCTGATTGCGTCCAGGTGAGGGTCTCCAGTTGGGGTCTCGCCCAGGCCAGCGCTGTGACCCCACTCTGCTGGCCCACAGTACACCCTGAACATGAAGCGCAATGAGATCAAGAGGCTGGAGATGCTGGCGGCCCGGGAAGAGAACCGGCTGGAGCGGGCGGAGAAGTTCCTGGAGAAGGATGCCGCCTTGTTCGACGAGTTCCTCAGGGAGAACGATCGCAACTCGGTGCAGGCCATGAGACTGTGAGCCCGAAGGCCCCCGGTGTCCTCGGGCTTGTGCAAATCCAGACTCCAGCCCAAGCCCAAGCCAGCTCTCCAGCTGGATCTGAGGCTCAGGCCCCAACCGTCAGGGTGGTCCCAGCTAGCCCCCAGCTCCCGCCTTCAGCCCTGCCCTGAGTGTGGTGCCCCAGACCAGGGCTTCGTCCATCCAATGCCCGCTAGTCTCTTAACAGTCCGTGACT
>PVHP010032010.1:0-20686 GCA_004024765.1 Zapus hudsonius | reverse complement strand
TTTTAAATATTTTATTTATTTATTTTTCAAGCAGAGAGAGAGAGAGAGAGAGAGAGAGAGAGAGAGAGAGAGAGAGAGAGAGAGAGAGAGAGAGAGAGAAGACCAAGGCCACCACCTTGTGGGTCTGGCTTATGTGGGTCCTGGGGAATTGAACCCAGGGCCTTAGGCACCAGAGGCAAGTGCCTTATCCGCTGAGCCATCACTCCAGCCCAAAAAATGTATATTTTTTGAGAATGGGATTCAGGAAATTTACATTGTCCTTAAAAGTAAAAACTTAATGAGGTTATAATATTCATTTAAGATTTAGAAATCAGGTATTCAAGGATCTATTCAACAAAAGATAGCTCATTGGATAAGAATTCTGCTATGAGTCCAATGTGAAAATTATGTAAAGGACTCTAATGCCTAATAAATTTCACAGTTTTAGTTCTATGTACCAGGTACTTACTTTATCCTTTGGTAACTTAATGAAGCCAGCAGTGTCTGTCAAGGCTGCAGCTGGCCTTGAAAGTTGTACAGCTGAACCCTGATGCCTGGGCAAATTTTTTTCAGTATTCCTGATTTGCTTGTAAATAAATAAATATTTTTTAAAAAGAGGCAGAGAGACAGACAGGATGAATGGGCATTCATTCCAGAGCCTCTTGTTGCTATAAACTCCAGTTGCATGTGCCTCTGGGTACTGGGGAATTGAATCCCAGGCCAGCAGGCCTTGCAAGCAAACAAGCACCTTTAACTGCTGAGCTATCTTTTTAGCCCCATCTCTGCTTTATTTTTGTTTTGTTTTGTGTTTTTGTTTTTCTAGATAGGATCTTGCTCTAGGCCAGGCTGACCTGAAAATTCACTACATGTTCTCAGGGTGGTCTCAAACTTATGGCAATCCTCCTACCTCTGCCTCCTGAGTGCTGTGAATAAAGGCATGTGCCACCACAACAAGCTCCTATCCCTGCTTTTTAAAGTTATTTTAATTTTTAGGATGAGCATATTGTTTATAATAAGAATTAGTGATCAGCCAGGTATAGTGGCACATACTTTATAATCCTGGTACTTGGGAAACTGAGAAGGCTTATAACTTTGAGGCCAACTTTAACTACAGAGTGAGGCCATGTTTCCAAGAGAAGGAAAAGAATAATGATAAATGTATATAGAGTAAGTAGGAGAATATTTGACACATAGCCTGTCAAAAATTGGTAGGTTAAGTTGATCAAGTATATATTTTAACCTAATATATAATATTATTTGTAGGTAGAAGATGGGACATCTACTGTTACAGTGTTATCACATGAAGAAGATGCTATGTCATTATTTAATCCCTCTATTAAGCAAGGTAAAGGTTTTATTTTTTAACCAAGATCACTGTGTTTCAGTGTTACTTTTATAAGTTTATGTGGTGCTGTTGAGCTTTTAATGTTCCTTTCTACATAATTCATCTGTTTCATAGGATGGATCCATTTATTGTTTATCTTGTATTGGAATTAGCAGGTCCAAGTGACAAATTCTGTTTTAAATTGTGGAATTCATCACTTTTTGGCCTTTGGCTGAGATCAAGCAGTTATAGAAACTTCTTAAACTCTTTTCCATATAAAAATAACTCACTTGTGAAATGAGTAGATAAGAGTATGTCCTAAGGTCCATTAGATCTAAAAATTCAGCCGTGTGTGTTTGTGTGTATGTTGGGGGCAGTGTAAATGCATATGTGGAAGCCAGAGGTTGATACTGGGTATCTTCCTCTATCACTGTCCCCCATATTTTTTGAGATCCAGTCTCTCAGTGAGTCAGGAGATCATTGATTCAGTTGGACTAGTTGACCAGAAAGCTTCAGGGATCCTTTGATTTTTTTTTTTTCCTCCTTTTTTCCTCCCTCCCCTTCATGGGATTATAGGCACATGTCACCATGCCCAACTTTATGTGGCTGGCTGCAGATCAGGCACTTTATTGACGAGCCATTCCCCAACTCTAAAACTCAAATTTTTAGGTTTCTCTTTTAAACAAGGACTTGCTTTGTAGCTAAGGCTGGTCTCAAATTCCTGAGCTCAAGTGTTCCTCCCTGCTCAGCCTCTTCAGTACTAGTAGGATCATAGCTTTATGCCACCATACCTGGCCCTAAGACTTCTCTTAAGTTTCTGTTTTTATTATTTACTTGTGTAAATTTGTATGTGTGTGATATGTCTGTGTGTATGCGCTTGCGTGCCATGGCATATGTGTAGAGGTCAGGTCAACCTTGGAGTGTTTCTTCTCTCTTCCACCTTCAATGTTTGAGACAGGGTCTCTCTTGCCACTGCTGCTCCTGCTGTTTGTGAGCTTTTAGATGCTTCTGTCTCCACATCCTATTGCCATAAGTACATTGGGATTATAGATGTGCATGCTACTTAGCTTCTAACTTTAAGTGGACACTGAGGAAGATTGAACTCAGGTCAGTAGGCTTGTATGCAAGATCTCACCTTGCAACTGTTGAGCTGAGCCATCTCCCCAGCCTCAGAATGAGTTCTTTAAACTTTCTCAAACCCTCATGTGCAAGTTAAGAGAGGTTTCAATTCCTTTCCTTTCCATTTCCCCTTTTTGTTTTCCCATTTTCTCCTTTCTCCCTTTATATGGAATAACATTCACCCGTTTTTAAAACTGGAAAATTGGGCTGGGGAGATAACTTAGCAATTAATGGCACTTGTTTGCAGAGCCTGCTAGCCTGCATTCAATTTTCTATCTCCCGTGTAAAGCCAGAGCAAAGTGGCACATGCTCTTGTGATCCCAAGACTCCTTAAGACAATGTGGGTACGGAGCCAGGAGACTCTGAATCGCTGTGAAACTCCTTGTAATCACAGTTCCAGCTCTTTGAAGCTTGTTTGCAGTAGCATGTGACCCTGTCTCAAAGATGATGGAGCACAGGCACTACTAAGTTCTTCTCTGGCTTCCACATGTGCACTGTGGCACATGTTCTCCCACCTACACCCATACACACAAATAAGAGATTTTTTAAAAAAGAAAAATTTAAGCATGTTAAGTATGTATTTAATTATGTTGTAATAGCATTTATAATTTCACTCATTATGTAGAGTTTAGCTATGCTATAGATTATATAGCCTTTGAACTTTCCTAGAAAAGCAGTATCATTTATTACATCTAAGAAGGAAATGTTTAGATTTTAAATGAGAAATTATAATTTCATATTGTGTAGCTATCTTTAAACTGTAGGTTTGTGGCTGGGAAGATGGCTCAGTGGTGAAGGGCACTTGCTTGCAAAGCCTTCTGCCCCTTTGCAATAAGTGGCACATATATCTGGAGTTCATTTGTGGTGGCAAGAAGCCCCAGGACACTCGTTCACTCTCTCTGCTTGCAAATGAATAAAGATATGTTTTAAAAATAAACTTTAGGTTTCATATCTAGATAAATAGAACAACATTTAGGTATTAGTTGGGTTTTTAATTTAAGTTTTCTGATTATTATATGTAGATGTTCCACGCCCTACTAATCATGCCCGTCCTCCATCAACCAGTTTGATTTATGACTCAGACCTGGCTGTCTCTTACACTGACCTTGATAATCTCTTCAATTCTGATGAAGATGAGCTAACAGTGAGTATCTTATTAATGATTATAGGATTAAATTCATTTTTCTTGATACTATATGTTTATTTTAAAAAGCGATTTGTGACTTGAATACTGCTTTAGTTCTGAATAATAGGTAGTATTTTGTAGTAAAATTAATTGGTTTTATTTCATGTTCTAGTCATCTGAACATAGTCTCCCATTAACCTTGCTCTGGGTTTGTTTCCTTTGTGTGTTTAAAGGACATGTGATTATGATTAATTGAGATCTGCCATGTGGCTTTTTTCTGTAATACTTAGAAAGCAGAATATTTCTTCTGTTCTTTGATCCTTTAGTTTGAATAATGATTTTTATAGTGACTCAGAGAATACATAAGTAATCAACATTAAAATTTTACGCCTTGTCAGTGTATAGAGAAATACCAGCTCTTCTCAGTTTGGCATTACCTCTATAAGACATATATTGTAATAACTAAATGGGAAGAAAAGAGTAATATCTTTTCACATCTATTTCCACAGTAAGGTGAAAATAAAGCATAAAATGATATCTCATAGAATACCATTTCTCTAGTAAGTTAATGGATTGGGTGTTTCATCATAAATGAGAATTCATTTTCGTTTGCTTGGAAGTAGAAACTAACTGGCATTTTTGGTCTTTTTTTTTTTTTTTGTCCTGTATAATACATACCAATCCTGTCAATATGTATACATGAGTGTATATATATTATTCATTCAGATAAGGCAGATGTTGTTATACATGAGGTTTTACTTGATATCCTCTAATGTAGTGTATGTTAAGGCATTGCTCACTATATAAAGATATCTTTGAGTATTCTGATACATAATGGGCCTTCTCTCTGCTATCATTCAGATCTCAGCTGTGGTTAAAAAAAAAGTTGGCTATATATTTGTTGAAAAGAAGACATGGAACAAACGTGAGCTTAAACATTGGAGAGACACAGATTTGGCAGTGCTTGTCTGTAATTTCAGTACTAGGGAGGTCGTAGAATATCAGGAGTTCAAGCCCAGTCTCAGATATACAATTCAAAGCCCACATAGGTAACATGAGACCCTATCTTAAAGAACAACAAAAATCAATAGTGATAGGAGGTACTAAAACTTGGGTTGTTCAGATACTAAAGCCTATTTTTAGTTAGGAACCTTGTTGCTTATTGAGAGATCTCTAAAGTTTGTGCTTAATTTTATCCATTATAGTTATTTATGTTTGTCCTCTGGGGTTTTCCTGAGGTAGAGTCTCACTCTAGTTCAGGCTAACATGGAACTCTGTAGTCCCAGGCTGACCTCACACTCACAGTGATCCTCCTACCTCTGTCTGGGAGTGCTGGGGTTAAAGGCCATTGGCACCACGCCTGGATTTCCATTAGGGTATTTTTACAGGAAAGGTGAAAGTATAAAGAATTCAGAGGGTTAATTGATCATATTGGAAATTTAAATTTCTGTGGAAAGGGACAAATGCTTAATATCTTTCCCTAATAAGCAATTCCAGGGTTAATTTAAAAATCCTTATCTTTTAATGGATTTTAAGTTGCTGGTTATTTTTACTTTCTTGTGTATTTTCCTTGGGGAACCTTTTCCTTGTGGAACCTTTTTTTCACTTAACTATTCAGAGACCACTGTACTTCTTAACTAAATCTAGCATGTCTTGGCTTTGTCATAGAGTCAGAATACTATTTTTGATGAATGGGATTTTCTTTTAATTAAAAAAATAAATGATCATTACTTTGAGATCACACTGGATTTCAGATATATAAATGCTTTTTAAATTAATTAATTAATTTATTTATTTTTGTTAAATAGCCTGGATCTAAAAAATCAGTGAATGGATCAGAAGATAAAACCAGCTGTAAAGAATCAAAAACAGGAAATCTGGATCCATTATCCTGCATAAGTAAGCTTTCCAGCCCTACTAGATCAATTTGTAAATTTTTAATCTCAGCAAAACTCCCCACTTCTTTTGTTTTAAATATAGACTGACCTCTTTATAATTGTTTGCTAAAAATGTGTTTGGTTTAATATAGGTACTGCAGATCTTCATAAAATGTACCCTACACCACCATCATTGGAGCAACATATTATGGGATTTTCCCCAATGAATATGAATAATAAAGAATATGGTAGTATGGATACAATACCTGGAGGAACTGTACTAGAAGGAAATAATTCTTGTATAGGAGCACAGTTCAAAATTGAGGTTGAGGAGGGATTCTGTAGCCCAAAACCTTCTGAAATTAAAGTAAGTGTTTTGTTTTTTCAGAAAAAATAATTTATTTCCTATATTTTCTTATAGAATTAGTTTGTTATGTTCAAAAAAATTTTAAGAGTTTATTCTGGTTTTATAGATAATAAATAGGAGAACTGAATTGTGGTGTCACTATTTGGAATGCATTTAAGAATAGAACAGATGTGCTGGAGAGATAGCTCAGTGGTTAAAGCCTAACTTCTGGGTTCAATTCTCCAGTGCTCACATAAGCCAAACGCACAAAGTGGCACATGCATCTGGAGTTTATTTGCAGTGGCTAGAGGCCCTGGCATTCCCATAACTCTCTCTTTATCTCTGCTTACAAATAGATAAATTAAAAAAAAAGAATAGAACAGAAAACATATACATGTTGTTTTGTTTAAAGTATCTGATAAAAGGTCAGTCAAGTTTATTTTTGTTTGGTTAGTTGGTTGCATGTTTTCTGTCCCTGGGAGATAAGGTGATGAAGGTCCATGTTCTTTATATTGTAGGATTTTTCTTATGTCTATAAGCCTGAAAATTACCAGGTTTTAGTTGGATGTTCCATGTTTGCACCTTTAAAAACTCTACCAAGCCAATGTCTGCCTCCTATCAAATTGCCTGAAGAGTGTATTTACCGTCAGAGTTGGACTGTTGGAAAATTAGAATTGCTTCCTTCTGGGTCTTCAATGCCATTCATCAAAGAGGGGTATGATGTAATATTTGAATGCTTACATGCATTTTTTTTCCCATAGAAGTACTTGGTATGCTGAAAAAAAAAATTCATTTTTAAAGTTAAAAATCTCAAAAGTTGTTTTCTAGTTGATTTTCATGCCAGTAGGTATAGAGAGAGCATTTGAAAATGTCAGACCATTTTTCTTTGTTTGACTTCAGGAGCACCTTTTGAGCCTAAACTTTAAAGTCATTGCCATTTGTACATTGCAATGTTTCAAACACTTCTCATGTTTCATAATCTCTGATTTGTGTATATTATAATTGGTAGTATCTTAAAATTATTGTCACTTTTTATATGTGAACAACTGTAGTCTTAATTTTTTTTAATTTGTAGCATATTAGATTTAATGCAATATAAGTATTTCTAGTATAAGAAGGTTATTGATAGTAAGTTCTTTGTCTAGCTGTGAACAAGTAGATATGTGTATGTATACACAAATTTAATTTGGAACCTTGTTGGTTGATCATTAGCCCACAATAACCCCTAGAGTGGACATAATAACCAGAAATAAGTCTTAATAATTCCTCTAATCTGCACTAATCATCTTATCAAAATTTTAATGTTAAAAGCATTTGGGGTATTTTTATTTGCATTTCACATTACTAATGTGTTTTTCACATGTATTTGATTTTCTTTTTTATCCTGGTGACAATAGTGATGGAAGTAATATGGATCAAGAATATGGCCCTGCTTATACACCTCAAACCCATACTTCTTTTGGGATGCCTCCTAGCAGTGCACCTCCCAGTAACAGCGGAGCGGGAATTCTCCCCTCTCCATCTACCCCTAGGTTTCCAACTCCAAGGACTCCTCGCACTCCTCGGACTCCTCGTGGGGCTGGTGGACCTGCCAGTGCTCAAGGCTCAGTCAAATATGAGAATTCTGACTTGTATTCACCAGCTTCCACCCCATCTACATGCAGACCCCTTAACTCTGTTGAACCTGCAACTGTACCTTCCATCCCTGAAGCACACAGTCTTTATGTAAATCTCATCCTTTCAGAGTCAGTTATGAACTTGTTTAAAGACTGTAACTTTGATAGCTGCTGCATCTGTGTCTGTAACATGAACATCAAGGGTGCCGATGTTGGAGTTTACATTCCAGACCCAACGCAGGAAGCACAGTACAGGTGTACCTGTGGCTTCAGTGCTGTCATGAACCGGAAATTTGGAAACAATTCAGGATTATTTCTTGAAGATGAGCTAGATATCATAGGACGCAACACAGATTGTGGCAAAGAAGCAGAAAAGCGTTTTGAAGCTCTCAGGGCTACCTCTACAGAACATGTTAATGGAGGTCTAAAGGAATCTGAAAAATTGCCTGATGAGCTGATATTACTGCTACAAGATCAGTGTACTAATTTATTTTCCCCCTTCGGAGCAGCAGAGCAAGATCTTTTCCCCAAGGTTGGTGTGATTAGTAATTGGGTCCGTGTAGAGGAGCGGGACTGCTGCAACGACTGCTATCTTGCGTTGGAGCATGGGCGTCAGTTCATGGATAACATGTCAGGAGGCAAAGTTGATGAAGCACTTGTAAGAAGTTCATGCTTACACCCCTGGTCTAAACGAAATGGTAAGCATGCTAATGAGCCAGTTTTTAATTTGCTTGTTTTCTCTTAGTTGTATATGATTTTTGCTTTTCTTTTTTTTAAATACATTTTATTTTTATTTATTTGAGAGAGAGAGAGAGAGAGAGAGAGAGAGAGAGAGAGAGAGAGAGAGAGAGAGAGAGAGAGAGAGAGAGAGGCAGATAGAGAGAATGGGTGCTCCAGGGCCTTCAGCCCCTGCAAAGGAACTCCAGATACATACACCCCCTTGTGTATCTGGTTTTATGTGGATACCGGGGAATTGAACTTTGGTCCTTCTGCTTTGCAGGCAAATGTCTTAACCACTAAGCCATCTCTCCAGCCCTTGCTTTTCTTTCTTGAAGTAGCAAAAAGAACTTCCCATAGACCTAATATATGGTATTTAAATTTGGACTTGAGCCCTTTATAAAATCTCTTTTTGGGCTGCAGAGATGGCTCAGCGGTTAAGGCACTTGCCTCCAGTGCCTAAGGCCCTGGGTTCAATTCCCCAGGACCCACATAAGCCAGACCCACAAGGTGGTGGTCCTGGTGCGCGCGCGCTCTCTCTCTCTCTCTCTCTCTCTCTCTCTCTCTCTCTCTCTCTCTCTCTCTCTTTCTTTCTCTTGTATCTCTCTGCTTGTAAATGAATAAATAAAATATTAAAAAATCTCTTTTAAGGATGGCATTTTAAGAGAGATGGTCTTAGCTTTTTAATTTTAGTAATAAAAGTGCAGTTTTCATACATCTGTAGTTATATGCATGTATAGAAACATAAAGGGTAGGGGCTGGAGAGATGGCTCAGTGGTTAAAGGCACTTGCTAGCAAAGCCTGACAGTCCAGGTTCCATTCCCCAATGCCCACATAATCAGATGCACAAAGGCGTCAGGTTCCTTTACAGTGGCGAGAGAGACCCTGTTGTGCCCTCCCCCACTACCTTCTTTCAAATAAATGCATTCTTTTAAAAGTCAAAGATATGTCAGCAATCTTTTTTTTCTCGTGCTAGGGATCAAACTCAGGGCCTCATGTATGCTAAATAAGCACTCTATCAATGAGCTATGCCCCCCTTTTCTGCCATTAAGTATTTATTGAGCACTTTGCTTTTGCTCAGTAGTGTTTTATATTCACTATTGAATAAAGCAGATGTGTATATGTAATATATATATCTCTTGGCCTATTTGTGCCTACAGTTTCGTGGAGGGGACAAACAAGTAAATGAGTAGCATATCAGATAGTGACAGGTACTTTGAAGAAAACACAAGGCTAAATTTAGAGGGAATATAAAACCCCAATTTGTACTATGTTAGTTGTATGGTAGAAGATACTAGTGAAGGGCAACATTTAGAGAAACTTGCATTAATTGGGAGAATGTGAGCTGTGCAGTTAACTGAGGGAAGGGTCTTGGCGGACAGTGAACTGTATAGAGACCTTGAAGTAATGGACAGCCTAAGGAGGCTGATGTTGAGGAAATACATTGAATGATATTAAACTTGTTTACGCACCAAAATTATGCATGATTTTGTAGACCTTGTAATGCTTTAGAGCATATTCTAATGTGACGGGAAACTACTAAAACACCACTCGAATGGCAAGTGGATGAAGGTGAGAGTAGAAGATTGATTGATTGGAAGGCAGTTGCAATAGTCCAGGTGACAGTGGTGACAGCTTGGATAAGATTGAAAGCAATAGAATTATAAGTAGGAGATTCCTGGAATATTTGGGATACAGGACCATCAGGATTTGATACATGGAAGAAAGACGAAGCATCTGACACAGCTTTAATAACTGGATGAATGAATGCTGGATTTGCAGAGGTAGGAAACAATGTATTAGGAGGTCAAGTACATATCTAAGAGATAGGAGGTTTAACCTCAGAGGTCTAATGGGGTCTGGAGATAAAATATCTTTTGTGTGTGAGTTATCAGTATTAAAAGCTATGGAGCTGAGTCAAATACACTAGAGAGTATGTGTGGATGAGGTATTAAGGATGGAGTTGGTGGGGAAGTAAGGAAGGAAACTGAGGAGATATGCAGAAAGCCAAGAGTAGGGTGTCTCAAAAACTGTGGAAGAGAAACATTTGAAGGATGCATCATGGTATCCAGATGTATTACATAGAGGTGAAAACTGACAGCACCATTGGATATGACCCCATGGAGGTTGGTAGTGACCTTGACAAGCAATGCCAATCAACCCGATTCATGTAAGCTTAGGAGGGATTGGGTTGAGAAGCAGATTTAAATTTTCAGGAATTTGAGCTATGGTTAAAAGAGGATTGTGATTTTTAAGGTACACTTAGAATAAATCCTTTCTAGAGGAAATTTTTAAATTGGTAATTTTATATATTTAAATACATTGTGATCTTTTGATATATGGATACATTATATGAAGATTAAGCTAAGTAACTTAAACCTATCTATCACATCACCTATTTTTTTGTGGTGAGAACATTTAAAAATCTGTTCATTGTGCAAGTGAACTTTTATCTCTAAAACTTATTTCTGCTACCTAACTGAAACTTTGGCTAACTTCTCTCTTTTTTAAAAATCCCACTTCCAGGGCTGGAGAGATGGCTCAGCGGGTAAGGCACTTGCCTCCAGTGCCTAAAGCCCCGGGTTCAACTCCCCAGGACCCACATAAGCCAGACCCACAAGGTGGTGGCCCTGGTGCTCTCTCTCTGTCTCTCTCTGTCTCTCTCTGTCTCTCTCTGCTTGAAATTGAATACATAATAAAATATTAAAAAAAAAAAATCCCACTTCCATTCATGAAAACTATAAAGAGAAAATAGAATTGTAGGAAGAAAGTCACTGTGTGAATGAGGGGTAATAGAATCCAGTATCAAGTAGAAGCTAGGAACATGTCCATTGTAACAAGAAGAAATTACATCACTTCTTTGGACAAGAAGGGAGTGAAAATTTTCTAGTGATTGCTTTTATAGTTGAGGATGAGGGGGCAATGAAGACAGTCGAGAGTCTCATTTCTCATAATAGCAGCTTCATACATTGTCTAAGAACTTGTTAAAAATTAAAAATCTCAGGCAACTCATGATCTTCTAAATCAAATCTGGTATAGGAATCAGTTCTGCCTCACTAGTAATAGATCTTGAAAAAGATAATTTGACATTTTGATTTTTTTCGCATGCATGTGTATGTGTGTATACGTGTGTGTGCTGCTAGAGGTCACATCCAGAGATTTGTGCTTGCTAAACAAGTGCTGTCCACTGAGCACCTGCAGCTTCTTTCATTTGTATCAATGAGGTGAAACTAACTCTTGACTGTGTATAGCATTGTAAAGATTTAATGAGCTAATCCATAGAAACATAATAACTTTTATAGTTTATATGTCTTGTGTTATTTGATAATTTAATCACTTTTAGACTCATAGGGAGCAATGGGCTTGGTATGTAGAGGAACTATTGCTTTCCAGCTACTAGGAAAACTAGAACTATAGAATGCCCATTGGTAGGAGGATAACTAATTATGGCAGTAGAGATGAGATGTTTATAATCTCTGAAAATGAACAAGTTATATACAAATAAATGAATTGTAGCAATAGCATTGGGGGGATGAAGTTTCACAGAATTACATATAGTAACATTTTAAAGTATTACCTTTAAAAGTTCTGAAACAAGCAAAACTAAATGCATTGTTTATATGCACATAAAGCTCAAAGTTTGGTTAATTTTTGAAATTATATCTATATCCAAAAATGGCCATAGGGTGGGATGGGCAGAGGCACTGTTATGTGCAGGGAGATCATAGTTGTTCATTGTTTCTATCATGATAGTAAATAATTTTTTTGGAAATAAAATAGGTCATGTGCATGTCTCTGTCTCTGTGTCTCTGTCTCTTTTTGGTTCATGTTTGATTTTTTTCATTCAGTTGATTATTCTCAAGGACCAAATCCAAAAAGGAAAGGTGTGTTGTATGTTTATTTCTCTCCATTCTTTCCTCCTAGCCTTAGGCAACCATGAGTCCTCTGGATTCTGTCCAAGTAGATTTGCCTTTTTGGTCATTGAATGTAAATAAACAATACAATAGTTTGTGCTTTGTGACTGGCTTTTTTAAAAAAGCATGTTTTAAGTTCCTATGGTACATATAGTATAGTACTTTACTGCCAAATAATGGTAGTACATTGTGTGGAAATGACATATTTTTTTAGTTCTTTACTTTATGGACCTTTAGGTTGTTTTACTTCATGAATATTATAAATTATGCTTCTGTGAACATTTGTGTACAGGTTTTTCCATGAACATGTGCTTGTGTTTTCATTACATTTAGGTAGAATTTTGCTGGGTCTTAAAACTCTTGAGGAAATGCCAGGCAGGTTTTCAAACAAAGTGCCTCTAACTGCTGAGCCTTCTCAGCCCCTGCTATGCTATTTTACATTTGAATTCTTGGTGGTTCCACTTTCTCCAAATCCACATCAACACTGGCCTATCTGTGTGTGTATTCATGTTTTTTATTAATGTCATCCTAGTGGATATACATACATATACAGGTATATCTTACTGTTTGGCTTTCTATTTTCCTGATGTTGAATCTTTTCATAAACTTGCATATCTTCTTTTAAAAAATGATTTTTTGTTTCGTATGGAGAGTTTGTAGTGAGGTGTCTTTATTGCTCAGCCCCAACTGACAGAAACTTGAGAATCTACTGTGTCTGCCTCCCCAGTGCTGGGAGTATAGGTGCACACCACCAGACCCAGCTTTGACATGGATGCAGGGGATGCAAATTCATGTCCTCATTCTTGCTAAGCAAGAACTTCTGTGTTTTCACTTTCTTGGTAATACTCTGTGATGCATAGTTTTTAATTTTAATAGTTTAATAGTCTAGTTTGTTTTTTCTTTTGTTGCTTTTGCTGTCATCCCTAAAAAGGATTTCACCCAAGGACATGAAAATTTCCTATTTTTTTCCCTAAGAGCTTAAGCTCTTAAATTTATATATATGATTCCTTCTGAATTAATTTTTTTATATGTAATGTACAGAAGGGGACAAACTTGTTTTGCATATGGATAGCCAATTGTCTGAGACCATCTGTTGGAAAGATGTCTATCCCCATTAAGTTTTCTTGGTTCCTTTGTCAAAAATCTGTTGCCTATAAATAAATACAAGGCCTGATTTCTGGTTGCTTAGTTTTTTTCTATCAATGCATGTCATCTCCATGATCACTCCAAAAAAAAATCATCATTTATTCTTTGTTAGCCAGCAGTTTTCATCTAGATTTCAACTTGGTATTTTTTCTTCCTTAGCATTTTTAATTTAATTATATATCCTTTTTATTGATAATCTTCCTTTAGCAAGGTTATTATGCCTCTGAAGACATGAGAATTTACTTACATAGTATTCTCGATAACTAGTACATTCACAGTTTATGCCCCATCGTAGATCTTTATTTGATTTTTTTCTCCAGAAATTAGAAGTCAGTGCTAGGGATATAGTTAGCTGGAAGGACACGTGTCTACCATTCAAGAGTCCCTAGGGTTTGCTCCTCAGTAGTAAAATAAATGCGTATCTGTGAGATGCACTCTTAATTAGAATCAAAATACAAATTCCTGATCTTCCTTGGAATTGAGTGTCACATATGCATTTTTATAAAGCTCCCACATGATTACATTTAACAGGCTAAGCCAATAATAACTTTTCAAATCTACAAATCCACATATTTGTAATCATGTAAGATATACATACCAAAGTTTTATAATGTTATGTGTCATTTAATGATTTTTTTCTTTGACATTAATTGGCAGCATCTTTCATTTCCATTCTGATACTTGGTCAGAAATACAGTTAAAACAATTGGATAATATATAGATCTAGGATTATTTAATTTCTGTGGATAGTATTTTTAAGCTTATTACTGTATATGCTTTATGTTCAAAATTGTTTTGTCTTTATAGTGCATAGAATTGAACCTAAGACGTTCTTCAGCTAGGCAATCTTATAGCATGCCATTAAGCTATACCACAGCCTTATATTTTAGAGTTGTTATTGTCTTGTTTTTCTAAAATTGATCATTATAACCAGTATTATCATTTTGTCATAATAGTGGGAGATAAGGAACATAATTCATAACCCAATGTGAGTTAAAATTCTTCCTAGTAAATGACTATAAGTACCAGAAACAACCAAAATGAATGCAAAAGGAAAAGTTTTATTCAATTATAAGCTGATTGAAATGAATATTTATGGAGATTTTTTTTGTATCTGAACTTTTTTTTGCATGCATGCTGTCGAACTTGTTGCCTCTTAAGCATGTGCTCCCAACTGAGGTATATCTCCAACTCCAAAGAGCCTGGTCTCCATCTGTCCATCCATCCATCTTTCTTTTTCTCATCTGTTATCTGAGAGTCTTGCTAAGTCAGCCAGGCTGGCCCTCAACTTGCCGTCTTCTTGTTTTAGCTTCCCAAGTGCTGGGGTTACAAATGTGTGCTACTTCTGGCTTCTAAAGGAAATACTTCTATAAAATGTTATATAGTTTTCTTTTAAAAAATTTTACTATTATCCACAATGAGATAAATTTAATGAACAAATAATGAGTTGTTATCCCCATTTCCCCAATGCCCCTCTTCCCTATCCCCAATCAGCTGGATATCCTTCTCTGTGGGCAGTCTGGATCAGTCCATGGCATTTGGGGGTTATGGATATCGTAGGAGCCAGCCCCGTTCCACCGCTTTAGTGTGAGGTTACTGGGGGGGGGGGTGATGTCTCTGGGAGTTCTCCCCCACCACGGCTCTTATAATCTTTCCACCCCCTCTTCTGCTCACTTTCCTGAGTCATGGTGAGTGAGTATTAAGGCTGCTTTATTGTAGAGGTCTTAGGGGGTCTCTGTACTTCTGCTTTAGGTTGTGTTGAAAATCATTGGTGTCTATCTGGCTTATCCTGTATTGACTGGCTGTGGTTATGGGTCTCTTGTTTGTCCCATCATTCTCTGCGGGGTTTCATATGGCTCCTCCATGGTAGGTCTGGTGTGGCTCATCTCTTGCCAGGATGTCAGCTATCAGCCTGCGGTTCATTGGTAGGGTTGGAAGAGTCACAGCTCTCTCGATGCATTCTGAAAGATACAAACAGAATCTCCATCGGAGAGTGAGATCAGTATAGTATAAAATGTTATATAGTTTTCTGCACAAGCAGATGTTTGATCTTTGTGATGAAAAGCTAGTTTCTTAGTTGTCATTATGTTTAAATTTCATGTCAGATATAACAATTATTACTTTTTTTAATGCTTATAGATGTGAGCATGCAGTGTTCACAGGATATACTTCGAATGCTCCTTTCTCTTCAGCCAGTTCTTCAAGATGCTATTCAGAAAAAAAGAACAGTCAGACCTTGGGGAGTTCAAGGTCCTCTCACTTGGCAACAATTTCATAAAATGGCTGGCCGAGGCTCTTACGGTAAGTATTTTATGATAATGTAGAATAACTTGGTTTTTTGAGATAGGGTCTCACTCTACCCCTGGCTGACCTGGAATTCACTATGTAGTCTCAGGCTGGTCTTGAACTCACAGCAATTCTCCTGCCTCTGCCTCCAGAGTGCTGGGATTAAAGGTGTGCACCACCATGCCCAGCTTAGAATGATTTATTTTATAGCAGTCTCTGTACATCTAAAATAAGTGCATTCATCTTCCTTAATTTTTTTAAAAAAAATGTGTCATAAACAACCTGACTTTCTTTTTTTTTTAATGTTTTATTTATTCATTTGCAAGCAGAGAGAGATAGAGATAGAGATAGAGAGAGAGAGAGAGAGAGAGAGAGAGAGAGAGAGAGAAGAGAAGAGAAGAGAAGAGATAGAGCACCAGGGCTACCACCTTGTGGGTCTGGTTTATGTGGGTACTGGGGAATTGAACCAGGAGCCTTAGGCACTAGAGACAAGTGCCTTAACCACCGAGCCATCTCTCCAGCCCCCTTAATTATTTTTGTGGTATATATTTAAGGACACTGTGGCCCAATACCAGTACCTTTCTTTCTACATTTCTAACATTTAATTTTCCTGGGTTCTCTAATCTCAGTTTAATCAGAGTAACTCATTTAGATCTATTTTTACATGTTTGGCTTTCCATTAAGATTTTAAATCCTGTATTATTTTACAAAATTGAATGAAAAATGAGGGTTGGAGATAACACTTAATAAACCATCCCTTTTTAAAAAATAGAAGAAGATAGAATATCACAAATTAACAAATGAAAACAGTAGGTCAATTTTAGGTCACTTGTGTGGAATGTATCTATAAATAATGTGTGCTACATATGTAATCTATATGTATTTATGTGTAATATATTCATATATATGTGTAATAAGCTCTCTGTATATGCCCCAAATATATATATTCATATGCTTACATATATACTTTGGTGCTAGAGATCAAACCCAGAGCAGCTAGGGAAGCACTGGACCCCTGAGCCACATCCTCAGCCCTGGAATAGTAGATATTAGTACAGAAAGAGCTATCTTTTTATTTAAAAAAATGTATTTATTTGCAAGCACAGAGAGAGACAGAGAAGAGCGGCAGACAGAGCGGAGATGGGTATGCCAGGGCCTCTAGCCACTGCAAACTCCAGATGCATGCGCCACTTTGTGCATCTGACTTTATGTGGGTACTGGAGAATGGAATCCAGGTTGTTTGACTTTGCAGGCCAAGTGCCTTAACTGCTGAGCCATCTCTCTAGCCCTGTCTTTCATTTTTTAATGGTTGTATGTATTGCATCATTTTTACTCATGATGATGTATTTTATAGACATATATAGATTGTTTTCATCACTATCACTGTAGCTAATTTTCCGTCATGTATATATCCTTGGCTTAAAGGCATGTATACAGTTAAAAGTTGTTGCTAAATCACACTCTGCAGTATAATCATAGATTTTATCAGTTAAATGTCCCTTTTCAGAACATTAAGTAGATGAAGAAAGCTGGGTGTGGTGGCATACACCTTTTATCACAGCACATGGGAGGCAGAGGGAGGAGGATTATCATGAGTTCGAGGCCACCCTGAGACTACAAAGTGATTTCCAGATCAGCCTAGGCTACAGCAAGACCCTACCTCAAAACAAACAAAAAAAGTAGATAAAGAATTGTTATTTCATTGTAGTTTGAGAGACTGAATATTACCAAGTCTGATGTAGACTTCCTGGGTTCAAATTTCTGCTTTGCCACTTCAGTGATACTGTATAAGTTGCATACCTTTTCCATCCCTCTTTTTTCATCTTTAAAATGAGTTTAGTAATAAATTGGATCTGCCTTTTGTGAGGAATAGTTAATCTAGTACATGTAAAGAGCTTTGAATAGTACCTAGTATATAGTATTAGAAGTGTTATTATGTTTTAAACTGTATTCTCTTAAAGAGATTGAGCATCTTCATGTCCTTTATCCATTTTTTTGTGTGATGTAATACTATTGGTCATTTTCTACATACATCATTCATACATACATGCATGCATGCATGAAAGAACACTGGGCCTGAGATCTACTCTCTTCGATTTTTTTGTTTGTTTTAATATTTATTCATTTGAGAGAGAATGAGATGAGAAAGATGAAGACACACAGAGAGAAAATGGGTACACCAGGACCTCCAGCCACTGCAACCTAACTGCCACCTTTTGGCTTTATGTGGCACTGGGGAATAATTGAACTTGGGTCTTACTGCTTAGAAGGCAAATGCCCTAACCGCTAAGCCATCACACTTTGTTTTTTTACATTAAAAAAAAATTTTTTTTAGGGCTGAAGAGATGGCTTAGCAGTTAAAGCGTTTGCCTGCAATGCAGAAGGACCAGAGTTCGATTCCCCAGTGCCCATATAAAGCCAGATGCACAAGAGGGCGCATGTGTCTGGAGTTCATTTGCAGAGGCTGGAGGCCCTGGTGCGCCCATTCTCTCTCTCTCTGTCTGCTTCTCTCTCTCTCTCAATTAAATAAAGAAAATATTTAAAAAAAATTTTTTTTTTAAAGATAAGCAGGGTGCCTTTAATCTCATCACTTGGGAGGCAGAGGTAGGTGGATCAGCATGAATTTCAGGCCACCCTGAGACTAATTCCAGGTCAGCCTGGGCCAGAGTGAGACCCTACCTTGACAAACAAAAAAATATATATAGGGCTGGAGAGATGGCTCAGCGGTTAAGGCACTTGCCTCCAGTGCCTAAGCCCCCCTGGTTCAATTCCCCAGGACCCACATAAGCCAGACCCTCAAGGTGCGCTCTCTCTTTCTCTCGCTCTCTCTCCTTGAAAAATGAATAGATAAAATATTAAAAAAAATATAAATATTTTATAGATAGATAGATAGATAGATAGATAGATAGATAGATAGATAGCATGTGTGTGTGTTTGGCTCTGCAAGGGTTTCTTGCTGCTGCCAATGAATGTTCATCTGGTTTTAAGTGGGTAGCTGGAGAATTGAACCAGTGTCCTTAGGCTTTTGCTAGCAAGCACTTTAACTGCTGTGTCATCTTCCCATTCCCTCATTTGGGGGTGGGGTGGGGCAGTATTTTGAGGTAGAGTCCCACTTTGGCCTAGGCGGATCTTGAACTCTGTAGTTCCAGGCTGGTCTTGGACTTTGTGATTCTTCTACCTCTGCCTCCTGAGTGCTGGCATTAAATGTGTGTGCCACCATGCCTGGTCCCTCTTTAATTTTTAAGAACAGTGTTGATTCCTATATAATGCTGTACAAATCTTGATGTGTTCTCACAAATTTGTAAAGATTTGTAAGTTTCCTTTTATGGTAAAGATTAACCGTTTATCGTATTCATTGTAAAAGCTTTTCAATTTGTTGTTAATAATTTTGCTTTGCTTACAGCTTTTTATGACAAAAAAAAAGTAAATTTGTGATGTAGAAGAAGGAGGATCAGGAGTTCAAGGCCATCCTAGATTACATGAGTGAAGGAAAAAAAAAAGAAATTTATACAGTCAGATTAATTATTTTTTATGGGCAACTTTTATTCATGTTTAGGACTTTGCCTAGTCCAAATGTAGTGAAAATAAACAAAACTCTTATGTTTTCATGTTGTACTTCGAGTTTTTTTTTAATTCAAATAATTTATTTTTGTTTTTTGAAATTTATTATGTAGTCTCAGACTGGCCTTAAACTTACAGCGATCCTCCTACCTCTGCCTCCTGAGTGCTGGGAGCCCAGCAAATTTTTACT
The DNA here is from genome assembly GCA_004024765.1 of Zapus hudsonius. NCBI lineage: Eukaryota > Metazoa > Chordata > Mammalia > Rodentia > Dipodidae > Zapus > Zapus hudsonius. The sequence goes on along the minus strand of PVHP010032010.1, from coordinate 1,485 downwards.
TTTAAATTAAGATAATAAATGATGGGTGGGCAGCTCATGCCCATAATCCAATCACCCCAGAGACTGAGGCAGGAGGATCACTACAATTTGAAAGCTGGAGTAGGCTACATAATGAGTACTAGGCCAGCCTGAGCTATATATCACAACCTTGACTCGGACGAAAAGATAATTAGATGTTTTATAAAGACCACTTAGGAAATGTCTAACTTTGGAAATACATTATTATTGATGTTAGGTGTTTTTAAAAAAATATTTCCCTAATAATTTTTGACATTTGAATAAAGAGAAGATATGTCTTGCTTTTAAGTGTTCTCTTAACTTCATCTTTCTTATTTAGGAACTGATGAATCTCCAGAACCACTGCCAATCCCCACGTTTTTGCTGGGTTATGATTATGATTTTCTGGTGCTTTCTCCATTTGCTCTCCCTTACTGGGAGAGACTTATGCTGGAACCTTATGGATCTCAAAGAGATATAGCCTATGTTGTACTATGTCCAGAGAATGAGGCTTTGTTAAATGGAGCCAAAAGCTTTTTTAGAGATCTTACTGCAATATATGAGGTAGGTGTTTAAAAGGAGGTGACATTTATAATTGTTTTATGATTTATATTTTCACAAACAAAATATACTGGGAAATTCAGCTGGTTGGTCCATATTGATGACCGTGACAGTCTAGGACTAAGCATACCTGACCTATGGCCTGGGGGGCTGTGTGTCTTAGAGTGGCTTTAGATGTGTCTCAACACGTTTGTCGATGACAACATACTTTTCAATGTCAAAAAATTGAACCCCTGGATGCTTAGTTCTCTTACTAGCCAGTTACAGTCTGGGATATTTAAGCCTCTTTGTTAAATACGTATGCCATGGGTCAAAGTGGAAAGCATTAATACTGGAGGAAAATAAGAAAGACATATATATCCCATTTAAAGTAATCTTTGGGCGTGCCTGTAATCCTAGCACTGAGGAGGAAGAGATAGGAGAATACTGTGAGTTCAAGGCTAGCCTGGGACTACAGAATGAGTTCCAGGTCAACTTGAGCTAAAGTGACAATAAAGCAAGCAAGTAAGTAAGTAATCTTTGGTGTGTTGGGTATTATGGCACATGCCTATAATTCTTACACTTGGTTACCTGAGTGAGACAGGAAGTTCCTGAGTTTTAGGCCAGCCCAGGTTACATGTAGCAAGGCCCTGTCAGTGAATGAATATAGGAAATAAAGTAGCAATTTCTTTTTTTTTTTTTAATTTATTGTCCATAATGAGTTACAACATTTAGTGGGTAAACAATGAGTTATCCCCAATTCCCCACTGCCCTCCCCTCCCCCCTCCACTGGATAACCTCCTCCATGGGTCGTCTGGATCAGTCCTTGTGACAGGGGACCATGGATAGCCTAGTATTCAGCCAGGTTCTCCTGGCCATGCCTCTGGATAATCTCCCCCACCTCGGCTCTTACAATCTTTCCGCCCCCTCTTCCGCATAGTTCCCTGA
>PVHP010032009.1:0-20619 GCA_004024765.1 Zapus hudsonius | reverse complement strand
TTTCAACAGAATTATTCAAGAAAACGTTCCATACTTGGCAAGAGATAGTCCTGTACAACAAAAAGAGATACAGAGGACCCCAAACAAATTGGATCAAAGGAGGAACACCCCAAGACATATCTTAGTTACAATGCCTAGTATTGAGGATAAAGAGAGAGTCCTTAGAGCAACAAGAAAAAGGAAACTCACATATAAAGGAAAACCCATCAGAATCACGTCAGACTTCTCCATAGAAACCTTAAAATCCAGGAGAGCTTGGAACAAAGCAATTCTAGGCCTAAAGAAGAATGGATTTGAACCTAGACTACTGTGCCCAGCAAAGTTATCCATCATAATTGATGGAGGAATTAAAGTATTCCAGGAGACTAATCAGCTTTACAATTACTTGAGCACAAAGCCAAACCTGCAAAAGATACTTCATGAGATATCCCTTGCAGACGAAACAAATAACCAACCCCAGGAAAGGAATAGAGAACAAACAAGGTAACACAAAAGAGCAGCAACAGCTCAGATACCAACCTCCATAGTCTCTACAACATGACAAACCTCACAATTATAACTTTCAATGTAAATGGACTCAACTCTCCTATAAAAAGACACAAGATAGCAGGTTGGATCTGGAAAATGGACCCTTCCATCTGTTGCCTACAAGAAAAACACCTTATCGCTAAAGACAGTAACCTACTGAGAATAAAAGGGTGGAAAACAATTTTCCAGGCATGTGGGAAAAATAAAAAAGCAGGTGTGGCTAATCTAATATCTGACAAAATAGACTTTAAGCCAAACAGCAATAAAAAAGGATGATTATGGCCACTTCCTACTCATCAAGGGAACTATAGAACAAGAAGACAACACTATACTAAATATGTATGCACCAAATGCAAAGGCCCCTCAGTTCATTAGGCATAAATTACTCAAAAGCAAAGCAGATATAGATGCAAACACCATCATAGTAGGTGACTTTAACACTCCATTGTCATCCCTAGACAGATCGTACAAACAACAGACAAGCAGGGAAATCAAGCTGCTAAATGGCGCCATTGAAAAACTAGGGATAACAGTCATGTACAGAACATTCTACCCCAAGGACACAGATTACACATTCTTCTCAGCAGCGCATGGAACTTTTTCCAAAATTGACCATATTCTAGGTCATAAATCATCCCTCAGCAAATTCAGAAAGATCAATGTAATCCCCTGCATCATATCAGACCACAACGCCTTTTAGCTAGAAATTAACAATGGGAGAGGATCCAAAAATTTCAATAGATATTGGCGACTGAACAACTCGCTTCTGAACAATGAATGAGTCAAACATAAATCAGACAGGAAATCCAGAACTTCCTAGAAACAAATGATAATGAGGATATATGCTTTCAGAACTTGTGGGACACAATGAAGACAGTTCTAAGGGGGAAATTCATTGCTCTAAATGCCTTCATAACAAAGACAGAGAGGTCTCAAATCAACCAACTATCCTCATAGCTAAGGTCATTAGAACAGATGGAAAAATCCAACCCTAGGAGCTCGAGATGCAAGGAAATAATTAAGATCAGAGCTGAGATTAATGACTTGGAAACAAAGAAAACTATTGAGAAAATAGACAAATCAAAGAGTTGGTTCTTTGAAAAAGTCAATAAGATCAACAAACCCCTGGCCAACTTAATCAAACGAAAAACTGAGAAGGCCCAAATTAACAAAATAAAAAATGAAAAGGGTGAGATCACAACAGATCCTGAAGATCCTGAAGAGATTAGATGTATCATCAGGTCATACTTCCAAAACCTCTACTCTACAAAACTAGAGAACCTGGAAGAAATGGATAAATTCCTGGACACCTACCAACTTCCAAAGCTCAGACCAGAGCAGATAAAAACCCTAAACAATCCGATAACAATCACAGAGATTGAATCGGTAATCAAGAACCTCTCGAAATGCAAAAGCCCAGGTCCAGATGGTTTCTCAGTTGCATTCTATCAAACCTTCATCTTAGAACTGAAACCTCTCTTTTTGAAGCTTGTCAGGGACATAGAAAAAGAGGGTAGACTCCCAAACTCCTTTTATGAAGCTACCATCGCTCTAATTCCCAAACCAGGCAAGGATGTAACAAAGAAAAACTACCGACCCATATCCCTGATGAACTTGGATGCAAAAATCCTAAACAAAGTACTAGCAAACCGAATACAAACCCATATCAAGTCTATAATTCACCCTGACCAAGTTGGCTTCATCCCAGGGATGCAGGGTTGGTTCAACATACGAAAGTCAATAAATATAATTCACCATATTAACAAACTCAACAGAAAAAAAACACACATGGTCATCTCAATTGATGCTGAGAAGGCTTTTGACAGAATTCAACACCACTTCATGTTAAAAACCCTGGAAAAAATAGGCATAGATGGCCTATTCCTCAAGATGATAAAGTCAATATACAGATCTCCTAAAGCACAAATCATCCTCAATGGGGAATGACTCAAGGAGTTCCCCCTCAACTCAGGAACAAGACAGGGATGTCCACTCTCACCACTGCTATTTAACATAGTGCTTGAAGTTCTAGCCCAAGCTATAAGACAAGAGAACAGCATAAAAGGGATACAAATCAGAGAGGAAGGCGTCAAACTATCCCTCTTTTCAGATGACATGATCTTATATATATCAGACCCAAAGAACAGTATTGATAATCTCTTGAAGGTGATAAATGCCTTCAGCAGAGTGGCAGGATACAAAATTAACACAAAAAAATCAGTAGCCTTTCTATATACAGAAGACAAGCATTCGGAAAAAGACATCAGAGAAACTTTCACATTCTCTGTATCCTCTAATAAAATTAAATACCTGGGAATATCACTAACCAAGGTAGTGAAAGACTTATATAAGGAGAATATTGAAACACTCAAAAGGGAAATACAGGAGGATGTGACGAGATGGAAAGACATTGCATGCTCATGGATAGGGAGAATCAATATAGTAAAAATGGCAATCCTGCCAAAAGCAATCTACATATTCAATGCAATGCCAATAAAAATCCCAACCTCCTTCTTCATAGACATTGAAAAAGTAATCTCAAAATTTATCTAGAAGGGTAAGAGACCTTGAATAGCTAAATCTATTCTTAGCTGAAAAATTACGCAGTTGTTATCACTATACCTGATATTAAAACATACTACAAAGCCATAGTAAATAAAACAGCATGGTATTGGCAGAAAAACAGACAGTCTGACCAGTGGAATAGACTCGAAGACCCAGCCTTCAATGCAAATAACATCAGCTTCTTAGTCTTCGACAAGGGTGTCAACAATGTATGCTGGGCCAAAGATAGCATCTTCAACAAATTGTGCTGGACAAACTGGATAAACACATGTAAAAAAATGAAAATAGACCCACTCCTCTCACCATGCACACAGATCAAATCCAAATGGATCAAAGACATAAATATCAAGCCTGTAACCCTGAACACTCTAGTAGAAAAAGTTGGAGGAACCTTACATGAGATAGGAGTAAGGAACAACTTCATGAGCAAATCTCTAGTAGCTCAGGAAGTGCAACAGTCACTTAACCAATGGGACCTGATCAGGCTCAAAAGCTTCTGTACAGACAAAAACACCATTCTCAAAGTCAATAGACACCCTTAAAATTGGGAGATGATTTTCGCCAGCTACCATACAGACAGAGGCCTGATTTCCAGAACCTACAGAGAACTCGAAAAAATTAATAGCAAAAACTCAAATTGTCCTCTCACAAATTGGGGCACTGATCTCAAAAGAGAATTCACAGAGGAGGAAACACAAATGGCCTTTTCTCACCTGAGAAAGTGCTCAGCATCCCTAAGCATCAGGGAAATGCAAATCAAAACCACAATGAGATTCCACCTTACCCCAGTCAGAATGGCAATAATAAAGAAAACCAACAACAATCGTTGCTGGTGTGGATGTGGGGAAAATGGAACCCGCATTCACTGCTGGTGGGATTGCAAACTTGTTCAACCACTATGGAAAGCAGTGTGGAGACTCCTGAACACAATAGACATAGAACTACCAATGGACCCAGTTATCCCTCTACTAGGCATCTATCCACAAGATGTCACATCTCGATGCAGAAACATTTTTACAACTATATTTATAGCAGCTCAATTCATAATAGCCAAGAATTGGAATCAACCCAAATGCCCATCCATGGAAGAATGGACCAAGAAATTGTGGTATATTTACACGACAGAATTTTACTCAGCTGAAAGGAAAAATGAAATATCAAAATTTAGGAAAGAATGGTCTGACTTGGAGCAGATCTTACTAAGTGATCACTCAAAAGAACAGAGAATCAAATGCCACATATTCTCCCTCATATGAGGCCCCTAAACAGGATAACCGTTTTCTTTATGCCGACTAGTAGTAACAAGTGAGAGGTTATGAATGAGGGGTAAGGGATGGGAGGAGGGGAATGGCTTAAGCTTGAGGATAAACCATATTAGGTTCAAAAACATAAAATCCTCACGAGCATATTGTAACCTATTATTAAGTAGTGAGCGTCATCTGGCAGGAGGGGCCATGAGTGGTAGGGGAGAGAGTCAAAGCCTGTGAATAATTAGATCAGCCTGACAACCCCTGGTTCCATCCACTGGTTCCTTCCCTCCCTGAGCTGTTGACCAAAGCAACTCATGAGATTCCAACAACAAGACAGAATTCTGTCAAATTTCTTGGGTGCCCTCCCTAGACCTGAGGCAAAACCCTGTTGCTGAAGAAACCACAGAATGCCATCGACCAGCATCAAGAGACCCTTAAATGTCCGCAATGTTATCCAGCCCCCAGAAGTCAGTTAGTGTAGTGCTAGAAGGCACTGCACAGGCTGCCAGGGGAAAATGATCAACAACAGCTGGAGTAAACAGAGACCACTGACAGGAAACACAATCTGCGGTCATGGGTAGGCTGGCCCCACCCCCTACTGGGAGTGAATAGTGAACCAAGAAAGGAGCACTTGTGCAACCGAGGAGCCTGGGCCTTGGGGAGACAATCAACAGCTTTCAAATTCGGCCAATTTTCCACTTAGTGAGGGGGATCCCTTGTCTGGAACTTGGGATTCAGGGCGATAGTTACCGGATTCCGTACTCTTGGGCTCCTAAGACAAGATGCACTGTGGGATCGATTGACGGGGAGGCTACTAAAAATAGAATCTAGGTAATCTAGAAATGTGTATATTTGTTAACCTACACTGATCACACTCTCCGATGGAGATTGTGCTTGTATTTTTCAGAATGCAGCGAGAGAGCTGGGGACCATCTAAGCCTACCAACTGACTGGTCAATACCTGAGATTCTGGCAAGAGAGTAGCCACCACAGTCATACCATGGAGGATCCATATGGAATCCCGCAGAGAAGGACGAGAGGAACGAGGGACCCACAGTCACAGATATTCAATCTACACAGGATAAGCCAGTGAGACAGAAACCAGCGATCTTTGACATAAAGACCCCTAAACTCACAACCTTAAAGCAGCCTTAATACTCATCCACCATGACTCAGGGAACTATGCAGAAGAGGGGGTGGAAAGATTGTAAGAGCCGTGGTGGGGGAGACTATCCAGAGGCATGGCACCCTTCAGTAACAACATACTTGGGCCAGGAGAACCGGGCTGAGTTCTAGGCTATCCAGGGTCCCCTGCCACAAGGACTGATCCAGATGGCCCACGGAAAAAGATATCCAGCTGATTGGGGATGTGGTGGTGGGGGGCATTGGGGAATTAGGGATAACAACTCATTGTTTGCCCACTGAATAATGTAACTCATTATGGACAATATATATTTAAGACTTAAAAAAATAAAAATAACAAAAAAAGTTACAAAAAAAAGAAAAGGCAGACAAGGCTAAAATTTTCCTAGAAATATTTCAGTATTTTTATTTTAACTAAAATTGTCTAGTATTTCAGAGTACCAAATACTGCTAGCTACAAAGACATAAATCAAAAACTATTACCAGAAAAGTTTTGTCTAAAAGTAGCTTTCATTTTCAATTGCAATAGATCAATAGATTTTAAAAATAGTATATTATCATTCATTTATTCATTAAAAATATCTTCTAATTAATGTAAGGGATTATGAGGATTTTTCAAATTTCCTTCCAAATATAGACATAAAGATAATGTTATAATTTCAATGCAATTTGTAAACTGTCAGCTACATCTCCACATGTTCTTATTGTAGTTGCATATAATTCTTAGGCAACATGAATTTATCCTCTACTTTTCTTATCGATCCCTTTAATTTAGCATCATGGATATGTTTCTTAAATCTTAAATTCATGTTACCAAGTCCTTGTATAACTTGCCTTTCAAAAGAAGCCACACATTCACCATAATCAACTACACTCTAATTTCTAAAGACATAACAAACCTTTCATCAATGTAGTTTATTTTAAATAAAATAGCATTAAATTTGCTTTGTGAGAACTTTATTTTTCTCTGCAAAGAGCCACAATGTAAGGTTAACTTTTTGATATTCAATTAGTAAAAATCATAACATGCCTTTGAAATTCATATTAAATTGGTCAGTGATTCCATGACCTATTGGATGATATCATATCATAATCGATTAGACTTTTCAATTCAGCAATTTATTTCAATAGTGCTGTTAAAAACTAACAAGGTTATGTGGGAATGGATCTAAGTGGAATCTCGCAATATTGATTGATATAACTGATATTGTCATTAAAGTTTCTCCACTTATATTGATAAGCTGGTTGGCATACTACCAGACAAAAATGCCCTTTATAAAAAGGAACAGAAAGTAAATCAATGCGCATTTCATTTCTAATCCTTTCTCCCTTGGGCTACACTAACTATAGCAGAAATATTGAATAAAATTTTAGTAATAGGTAGCCATATTCTTTTACAAGTGTAATGAGCTACAGAGTCACACAAAATAAATTTGGCTAATAAATCACAATCATAGCAGCAGATCTAACAGAACTATGAATCCCCTAAGATCATCATTTTAAAGAAATCAGCTAATTTCCTATTAAAATGTATTTATCCTCAAGCTGAATTATAATATCTGTGACGTAGCAACCAGAAACATCATGACGTTAAGAATATCAAATTCAAACACTGGAAAGAGTTATGGCTGTTAGGCCAAGTTAATGTCAAAAGTTTGATTTTCCAGGAGGCAAACATTTGTCTAATTGAGTAGATAGCTCTTGACTCACCTAAGATTAGACTTCAAAATTCCTGTCTAAAAAGGATGACTTGTTCACTCCCCCAGGTCACTCAATTCAACCAAAGTTCTTTATGGAATTGGTTTTCATAGGCCAGTTAGTCAATCAATAAAGTTGATCCTTGAAGCCTATCCAACACTGGTTACTTTTCGAAGAAAAAAAAAAATTAGAGGTAGAAAGTACTTACAGAATTATTTCAACCACTTAATTTCAACTGAGGTACAACATGCAAATTTGGCTTATTCAAATATAGCAATTAAGTGGTCAAATTAGAAATATAAAGCCTAGGTACCACAAGTGCCAAACAGGGAACTTTGTACTTTATTGTCTATTTTGTTGCTTCTTGCCCTGAGAATAATCACCTACACAGAAAGTTCATATATCATATTTTATTTCAATATATCTTAATTTTCAAATTGCTTTGAAAATATCACATTTTCCTTTACTAAATGACTTTTTTTCCAAAATAATGCTTAGAATTGCGTTTTTAGAAAGATGTCTGGATATTCTCCTCCACTATGTCTCTTACAATCATTCTGCCCCGCTCTTCAGCTCAGTTCCCTGAGTCATGGTGGATGAGTATTAAGGTTGCTTTATTGTTGAGGTCTTAGGGAACCTCTGTACTTCTGCTTTAGGTTGTGTTGAAAATCACTGGTGTCAGTCTCGCTGGCTTATTCTGGGTTGACAGGGAGGAGGGAAATTGTGGAATTGGGGACACAAACACATTATTTGCTCATTCAGTGTATCTAATTATAGATAATAAAGATATAATTTTTAGAAAAAGTTGGCATATTTTAGTCACTATCACACATTTCTAAGTAACAATGTGGTTGTCATTGTAGCCTACTTAAGTATTATCAATGCTTAGATTCAGAACTAATAGGCTAGGATTTATATAGCTCATATAAAGTTTTGGAATTCTCCATACCATTGCAGTCTGGAGGTAAAAGTAGAATATACAATCTAGATAAAAGAGGAAGGTGCTTGAAATGACTGACTCCATACAGAATTTATTAGAAAATGCTAAGGTAGCAATTGCAGATAAATGGAGTATTAAGAACCAAAGGAAGTAAAACTTGGATTTATTTCATCATTGTAAATGGGAAGCAATTGAAACTGTAGAGAAAAGAGCTCAGATTCACTGATCCCTGAATACCTGGTTTATAACTAGAGCTAGTTTATAAAGCACCAAAAGATAAGGGCATTTGAAGTTTAAGTACTGTGTGAAAGGAGGAAACATAAAAAGAATGATTGAGAATTATTAAACTGATTAACAATGAGAAAAATAAGGCATCTTATAAAATGCAATAATTTATCATTTAAAAATATGTATATCTGTGTGTGTGTCAGAGAGAGAGAGAGAGAGAGAGAGAGAGAGAGAGAGAGAGAGAGTCATCCAGGCTGCAGAAGATACTGCCCCTAGTTTTGTAAATGGAATGAGACAAACAAACAAGAATATAAATATTCAACTTGGCCATACTGCAGCAATGTAATGAGGATGTATATTGAAAACGAAAATCTGCAGGTAAAGCAAAACATAAACATATTACTAAGGCTTGCCTACTGATAAATGAAGGTAGTGAAGAATATGGGGAAGAAACTGGCTAAGCAGCTCAGGGTAACAGGATCCCAAAGTTAATAACTTTCTCTTGGCTAAAAATGGCAATTATATGTGGTCTTGTAGGGGAAAATCTAGATCATGTCATTTTAGTAGAGCTCAGAAAAGTCAGAAGGAAAAAATGTTCTGACTTGGAGCAGATCTTACTAAGCGAACACTCAAAAGAATAGAGAATCGAACACCGCATATTCTCCCTCATATGTGGTCCTTAAACAGGATAACCGTGTTCTTTATGCAGACTAGTAGTAAGAAGTGAGAGGTTATGAATGAGGGGTAAGGGATGGGAGGAGGGGAATGGCTTAAGCTTGAGGATAAACCATATTAGGTTCAAAACATAAAATCCTTACGAGCATACTGTAACCCACTGAGAAAGTAGTAAGCGTCGACTGGCCCAAGACTGCATTGCTAACAAACTTCCAGGTGAGGCTGATCATATTTTAAGCATCAAAAGTCTAATCCATAATCACAGTCTATGTTCTGACATAAGTGGACTGAGGTCACAAAAAATTGTGAAGTTTTAAAATTGCAACTGAAGGTATGGAATCTAAATTGACTCAATATTAAATAAATGAATTATGTCTCAGAATTCAGCCAAGAGCACCAAAGTCAGAAAGAAAAATATGATACTGAGAATATTCTATTTTGCAAGGCTTCTTGTTAAGTGAGATAATTTATTGCTGCAATATGGATTTTTAGAAGTTTAGATGGGAAGGAAGGATTTTGATTGATATTACAGGCAATCAATAAATACTTGTTGAGTAGCCACAGATCTCATGAAATTATAGGTGAAAGCTAAATCTCTCTAGTCATTATCATTAACCACTGAGCTGTACTCACATACAGATTGCAAAAAGAAATCTGTCATATAATCAGCTAAGAAAATTCCTCCAAGCCTGGAGAGATGGCTCTGCAGTTAAATCCATTTGGTCTTGGCTCAATTCCCCAGTATCCACATAAAGTGGCATATACAACTAGAGTTTGTTTGCAGAAGCAGGAGGCCCTGGCACACCCATTCATATTAGTTACAATATACTAGAGCCGGAGGAACCAGGCTGACTCCTATGCTATCCATCATCCCCTACCCCAAGGACTGATCCAGACAGGCCGGAGGAGGATATCCAGCTGATTGGAATGGGGAAGAGGGATATTGGGGAACTGGGGATAACAACTCATTGTTTGCCCATTAAATGTAACTCATTATGGATAATAAAAAATTCCTCTAAGTCAACAGAAAATATAAGTATAAACAAGCAAAACAGACTTTGTATACCTTATTTTGGAAAATGGGACCACTACTTCCCATTCATGTTTCCCAAAGCAATAACTGTGGACTTCTGAGTGTGGATTAAAATGAATTTGATATACGAAAAGGGATTTAAGAGAAGAGAAACACACATATATGTACATATATGCACATGTGCACATGTAAGTTCATATTCTGTGGGTTTGCACTTATTTTTATTCAAATAGATGGATGATTTTGGGTCCAGGGAGGGAGTAGATTCCATAAAAATGCAGCAGATCTCAAGTCCATCAACTCCAACATCTGGGTTCTTTTTGAAATTAGCAAAGAATTAAAAACATGGATTCAGAGAAAGGTAGATTATTAATATCAGAAGTTTTATTTTAGGGAGAGTTAGTGTCTAGAGGGAAGAAGACTCTGGAGAGGGTATTACACATGTGGAAAGCAAAGCAGAGAACCGAGCCATAAGAATGCTCTCACATATTGGGTCCAAGAAGGCTAAGAGGGAATAAAGGGCTCAAAACTTAAAGAGAGGTTGTGACAGTTTTAGCCAAGCTCCATAGAACCCTCTCCCCTTGAGTGGGAGGTGTCTAGCTAGAGCTCAAACCTAGGCACAAAAACTGATTGGCCAGGTATGGACCAACCAGCTGTCTCTTTGCTCACTGGGCCAGAAAATACTCATTAAAGACATAATTCTGTCTCTTCTTCCCACATGTGTTCCCATAAGGAGGACCTTCAATCTCCAGGCCTTAGGAAGGTAAGGGCCCTCACCCCAGCCATTAGAGGGGCTCAAATTTTTCCCACATGAACCATTTTCCTCATGATTGGAGCCCCCTGTTATATTTTCTTTTCCTTTTTTTTAACCTAAATAGCATACATTTTTGTTGAAACCTCTCCCATATGTTTTCCCCACACTGGTGGCTAGAGATCCCTGTAACTTCCCATTTTCCTTTAAATAAAGTCTCCCACTATATCTTATCCTCTGGTGGTCTATAATTTTAATTCTTTAACTTTATAGACAAGAATTTGGGTACTCCTTACATTTTGAGGTCCATTGGAATTTTGCTGGGTTTTATGTAAATTTTAATCCACAGCTCAGCCTCTACAAGATCACCCATATAGGAATGTACCCCAAAACAAAACAGGAAAACACTGAGACAAAAAGTAATCCTCGCCCTTTCTATAAGTGGGAGAGGAGATTGAAGGTATTGGCCCCCATCACATCTAAAAACAACCAAGACCTTACCAAAAGGGCCAGGAGAGTCAAGGTCCAAGATAGTGATAAAGAAGGCTTCACACACATGGGTTATGATATTCATCTGGGTCAACCATTCAATTAGGATGAGCCTCATCATCACAATCAGGTACATAAAGGATGGACCTGATTGCCTGGTGGGCTCAAGAAGCTGACTCAGGAAGAGTCACCCCACAGGTGTGCTAAGCTTGGGATACCTTGAAGCATCAGCAGGAAAGTGGTCAATGGGATTGATGGTTGCAGCCATCTTGGATGAGACTGGATCAGACACGGGTTCTGGTCCTTCCAGAGCCAGAAAAATAACATCTATGTTCTCCTTGGGACTCTGTCCCTGGCTGACTACAATATGAAAAAAAAATCTACCTTGCTACTATTCTGTGTCAAAATGTACACCTAACTGAATATTCATTTTAGTCATTTCATTATAAATACCACTTAAGGAACTGATGGTTACTTTCTAATTATGCTCTTGGATTAGTTTGTTCCTATATAAGATGACCTGGCTTTCAATCAGTAATCACAGCAGTGAAAAATAAGGTGCAAATTATCTTTGTTACAATGATAAAAACCCACATGTCTCCTCCCCTAGTCCAGAGAAGTATTTCTTGTCTATTCTAGGCTAATTGCAGACTCATTACTCTGTTCCTTTTCAAGAGCTTCTGTTCAGACCTACCAGTCTAGCATTTAACTTTCAACTCTATTTTCATTTTTGAATATTACAGGGCACATGCAGTTTGTCTTGGGAAAAAATCAGAAGCATCTAGATGAAGCCAAGAATTTTAGTATCATCATTTACTATAATATATGCAGCTAAGCTGAAATAGGTCTGCTGTATTTCCTGATTGCCTCAATTTAAGGTAATTTGTGTTGAACTGTGATTCACAAGTTGTTGAAAACTAATCAATATACTGCTTAGTTTCAAACAAAAATTTAAAACAAAATCATTTATGATAAATAACTGAAATGAAATGACTAAGATTTCCACTGCATCATATTATTTTAATTCGAATGATCCTTTGTGATTGATTTGCAGGTGGTAATGACTTGCAAATTAGCTTGTCAGAAACTGTGCTGTTATGACCTGGTGACCAATCTTTCACAGAGCTTAAAATGAACACTATGCAGTTTGAAGCCTCAGACTTTATTGCACATGTCCAGAGTAAGAATGCTTTTTTACAGCCTGTCCAAAGAACAACACTAATGAATACTGTCAGTCTACCACTTAGTAGTTAAGAGAACAAGAGGTTAACTTCTCTGCCTCAACACTAATTGACTGGCTGGAGTGCTTGACCAGGCAATGATTTCTTTGCCTTTACAGCATCTCATTTAAAAAAAAAAAAAAAAAAAAAAACAGATTTCTTCCAGCTCCACAGAACAGCACAGCAACTCTCAGTTAGAATGTAGCCCAATAGAAAATATTAATTTACATCAAAATGGTGCACTTTGGGGTCAATGAATTGTCTTCCAACTTCAAACAAAGGGTGATTCAGTCACATATGTGTAAAATGAATCAAATAAGTCAAAATGTCTTCAAAGTAATAAAATAAAAGATAATCCAGTCTAGAAAAATGAGCCATGTAAACACCCTAAATCTGCTACTAGATTTTATGTTAGGTGCCATATTTATTCCCTTTTAAAATATCTTTAACCTTACCACTGCCTCGACTTCCACTGACAGACTTTTTCAAATTCCATGGTACTCAAGAACAAATTTATTATCTGTTTCATCTGGAAGGACTAAACTATCATTATCATTGCACCTAAATATAAATGTTCACATATTGCTACAGATTGGGAACATGATAGCATATTTTTTCTGGTAGTTAGCTAGGGAGTGGACTACAGAAACATCAATGCTTTTTCTGGAAAGATTAGAACCTGTGTCTGATTCAGTCTCATCTAAGATATTTGCAAGCAACAGCTCTTCAGTAATAACTTCCTACTTCTCAAATTTTCCTGGTCTTAACCCCAGTGGGCAGACCCTTCCCTGAGTCCTAGTGAGCCCACCAACCAATGAGGCCTCTTCCTTACACATCTTGTGTCTGGTGATAAGGCTCATTCTAATTGGATATTTGATTCATATAAATGGGTCTGTATCACGTTTGTGGGCCTTCTTGATCCCCCCCCCTTTACCCCTCTTGGCTCTTCTGATATCTCTTGGTCCTCTGAACCCTCTCTGACTGCTCACTTAGCCCATATGCGAGGGGATCCCCTAGGTCTCTACTTGCTCTTCCCAGCCTGTCTGGAGAATTTCTCTTGGCTTAGGTTTTCCTGTTTTGTTTTCTCTCCTAACTCTCTCTAAAATACATCTCATAATTCGTAATTTAACCTTCTCTGAGTTCATGGTTTTAAGTCTTTAATAATTTGGACAAGAACCAGAAATTGGGAGTCATGGGCCTGGATGATGCCTACATCTTTATGGAGATCTCGTCCCTCTAAGGATTCCCATGAATATGAAAGTAACTGTTGAAAATGAAGACACTGAAAAGACAGGGAAGTCATTGTTGAGTAGGATCTACTAACTGCACAGTTTCACTTACTTTATTAAGGGTACTGAATGGTCACAGTCACACAAAACTTCCATTGACCAGGTTCTTACCTTTTGAATTCAATGAATGAAATCCATAGTCCATAGAAAGTGAAGTTTAGATTTTATTATAGAGATTAATGAACATTAAAAAAAGAAGCCAGAGGCTCGGCTGTAAAACAGGAACCTGGTGACTCTCGTCAGAGTCTTTCATGGGAATTTATTGAATGGAGTCTGAACTATTCAGTCCAACCCCACGCCACATGTCCAGTTGCTTAGGGAAATTCCTTTAAGGAAGAAAAAATAAGGAAATGCCAGATTAATCAGGTTTTTAAGGGGGAGGAAGTAATCTTCTTGGTAAATCTTTAAGGGAAAAAGAGAGATAAGGAAACCAGATCCCCCCTTACAGGCATGTCTTTGAGAACATGCCTCACATTTAGTTTAGTTTTAGGGACCCTGATAATCCTAAACTGACTCATATCCAGCTTGATAATTACATATTTCAAATAGTCTTCTTAATACGTGAATTTGCTATTAACATGGTTATTTTTACAAATCCTTGATAGTGTATCTTTTTGCTTTCACAAGTTGTTTTTAAGTTGCCTGTTTGTACATGTTTTCCTAGTGCTATATTCGTAGTCTGAAAAATACATGGTTATATCTTATTTTTGTATGCTAATGGTTCTAATTCAGTGTCCAATATAATTTAGTTCTAAGTAGATAAGCAATGATGACCAAATTTCTTCAGACCTTATGATATTTTAAGTACTGTTATATCTTCTTTGTCTTCTAACTTTAATCAATCATAATCTGTCCCCTTTTTAACATTGTCAGTTTCTATTCTCCAAAGGTATTTATTGCATAGCATTGTTAGTTTTGCATTTGTCATCTATCTTTTATAGCAAACACCCACTAAAACAGCATTTTATATATGCCTAACACACAATCACAATGTCTCACTAATGATAACCTTCACATGTGTGTTTAATAAATACCTTCTCTTATCTAGTTATTTCATTAGGTTATATGAAGGGGTGGTTATAATCAGAAAACATTTTATGCATACATGGACATGTCACAATAAAATCTATTAATTTTTATAACTAATATACATTAATAAAAATGAATGAAAAAAGAGGAGAGAAAAGAAAAAGTAGAGAAAAGGTTGAATCTTACATTGCTCTTTCTCTGAAGGGTATTATTATCTGGTCACAATCATTTAGTTATAATAGAATGTGATAAATACTATGATTGATGTATGAACAAAGTGAGATGGATACACATAGGAATAAATGCATCAGATTTACAAAGTGATATTTAAATGAAACATATATAACACTGCAGTAGATGTCACAACTTCAGCAGCATCATCTTATAACAATGAGCTGTTAAAATAGCTTAAAATGAAATGGAATTTTCCATTATTAAAGATGATTTTTACCCCATCAGTAAAATTGCCATGATTATTGCCCACAATTTTTTTTTGATTTTTTAAATATATATATATATATATATATTTATTGACCATAATGAGTTACATTATTCAGTGGGCAAACAATGAGTTGTTATCCCCAATTCCCCAATGTCCCCCTCCCCATCCACAATCAGCTGGATATCCTCTTCTGTGGGTCGTCTGGATCAGTCCTTGTGGCAGAGGACCATGGATAGCCTAGTACTCTAGTACTCAAGTACTCAAGTGTGTTGTTACTAAAGGGTGCCATGCCTCTGGATAGTCTCCCCCACCATGGCTCTTACAATCTTTCCCCCCCTTCTTCTGCATAGTTCCCTGAGTCATGGTGGATGAGTATTAAGGCTACTTTAATGTTGCGCACTTAGAGGGCTTTGTTTCGAAATTGTTGGTTTCTATCACCCTGGCTTACCCTGTGTTGATTGAATGGCTGTGGCTGTGGGTCCCTTGTTCCTCCCATCATTCTCTGAGGGGCTCCATATGGATTCTCCACAGTATGACGGTGGTGGCTCATCTCTTGCCAGAATCTCTGCTATCAGCCTACAGTCTTTTGGTAGGGTTAGATGGGCCACAACTCTCTCATTGCATCCTGAAAAATACAAACACAATCTCCATCAGAGTGTGAGGTCATTATAGGTTAACAAATATACACAATTCTGGATTACCTAGATTTTATTTTTAGTAGCCTCTCCGTCAATTGATCCCATAGAGCATCTTTTCTTGTGAGCCCAAGAGTACGGGATCCGGTGCATATTGCCTGATTCCCCAGTTCCAGTCACAGGCTTCCCCTCACTGAGTGGAATATTTGGCCGAATTTAAAAGCTGTTGATTGTCTTCCCTCAGGCCAAGGCTCCTCTATTGCACTAGTGCTCCTTCCTTGGTTCACTGTTCTCTCCCAGTAGAAGGTGTGGTCAGCCTACAAAAGGCCATAGTCTGTGTTTCATGCCAGTGATCTGTTTACTCCAGTGTCGTTGATCAGCTTCCCCTGGCAGCTTGAGCAGTGCATTCTAGCGCTGCATTAACTACCATCTGGGGGCTGGATACCATTCCGGACTTTGAAGGGTCCCTCAATGCTGATCAATGGCATTCTGTGGTTTCTTCAGGAACAGGGTTTTGCCTCAGGCCTAGGGAGGTCATTCAAGAGCTTGACAGAATTCTGTCTTGTTTTTGGAACCCCATGGATCACTTTGGTCAACAGGTCAGTGAGAAAGGAACCGGTGGCTGGGACCAGGGGATGTCAGACTGATCAATTATACATAGGCTTAGACTCTCTCCCCTACTACTCATGGCCCCTCTTGCCAGTCGACACTTGCTCACTAGGTTACAGTATGCTCGTGAGGATTTTATGTTTTTGAACATAATTTGGTTGAGCCCATGCTTAAGCCATTCCCCTCCCCCCAGCTCTTCCTCCTCATTCATAATCTCTCACTTCTTTCTACTAATCTGCATAAAGAAAATGGTTATCCTGGTTAAGGACCGCATATGAGGGAGAATATGCAGCGTTCGATTCTCTGTTCTTTTGAGTGTTCACTTAGTAAGATCTGCTCCAAGTCAGACCATTTTTTCATAAATTTTGATGTGTCATTTTTCCTTTCGGCTGAGTATAATTCCATCATATAAATATACCAGAGTTTCGTTGTCCATTCCTCCATCTATGGGCATTTGGGTTGATTCCAATTCTTGGCTATTATGAATTGAGCTGCAATAAATATAGTTGTACAAAATTTTCTGCATCGAGATGTGGCATCATGTGGGTAGATGCCTAGTAGAGGGATAACTGGGTCCATTGGTAGTTCTATGTCTATTGTGTTAGGAGTCTCCACACTGCTTTCCATAGCGGTTGAACAAGTTTGCAATCCCACCAGCAGTGAATGAGGGTTCCTTTTTCCCCACATCCTCGCCAGCAACGATTGTTGTTGGTTTTCTTTATGATTGCCATTCTGACTGGGGAAAGTTGGTATCTCATTGTGGTTTTGATTTGCATTTCCTTGATGCTTAGGGATGCTGAGCACTTTCTCAGGTGAGAAAAGGCCATTTGTGTTTCCTCCTCTGTGAATTCTCTGTTGAGATCAGTGCCCCATTTTGTGAGGGGGCAGTTTGCTTTTTTGTTATTAATTTTTTTGACTTCTCTGTAGGTTTTGTATGAGCCCAGGTCCCAATCAGCAGGCCAAAAACAAAAACAAAATATTAAGCAAGGAAATGGATTAGCAAAGACCTGGAGGGGCGGGACATAAGCTGGAGATCAGGAGGATGGGGGGAGGGGTTACGTAGGAGCAAGAGAAAAAAAAAAAGAAGAAAAAAAGAAAAAAAAGTTGAAAATGAGAGACACCCAAGGGCCCAGGAGCGACGGGATAGATGTTCGGAACACACAGAGGGAGGGAACCTGAGGGAAGCCGGCAGACACCGAGGACAAGCCTCTGTCGGCCGGCAGGCTGAGGCTGCTCTGGCCGGCCTTGCCGGTTCGTGACAACTCACTGCCTCCGGCGAGCGCTGGTCCTTGATGGAGGCTTCCACTGGTGAGAATCCTTTGCCGGGAGGTATCTGCAGCTCAGAGCGTGACTGCAGCTTGTGTACACGACCTGGATCCCTGCTGAAAACCCTGACCCTTGATTCCCAAGGGACATGGCATGTCTGCTAGTCAGCCATCTTGAACCGGAAGACTATTTCCCACAATTATTAATCAAAACTCTGAGGAATATAACATGTGTAAACTTATGGGTGTATAACATTAAGTTCAAATGTCAATCCTAAACTTAATTTTGCTTGACCATGATAGAAATGACTAAAACTCTTTTAGTGGCAATGATCTTCTAATCATTGTGAAATGATGACAATAGTAGTTATTCACTGATCCACTGAGTTGTGTATGTGTGTATATACACAACTCAGCGGATATGTAATGTGTAATGGATGTTTATTTGTAATGTGCATGGGTATGGGATATACATACATACATACATATATATATATATATATATATATATATATGTATATATATATATATATATATCCTTATATTGTGTATATGCTTAGTGTCTTATAGGTGCTCAATAAAAAATAATAGTCTTTACACTATTTTTAAAATCAAGGCATATTACTATCTAGATCATAATATGTACTTAGTAATGACAACTCCTTTTTAAAGTTGTTTTTCTTGCCACTTTTCACCTATATTAAAGATGTGAGTGTTCCTTTTATATATGGACTCTCTAGACCAGTAAATTTCTGTTGGATTCTAATTCTTAAAGCTCATTCTATAAGCTTATTATTTCAATCAGTATGTTAAATATTTATTATTTACAGATTTACTTAGTATCCAATAATATCTACATGGTGAAATGATAAATGCTTTGAAAGATAAAGAGAAGAAAATGTCATTGTCTCTATTTATAAATAAGTTACACAAATAAGACTTGATAAAAAGCAATTAATTATAATTCAAGGAACTATATAAAAACTGATCTATGACAAGGTCTATATTGGTTATGATAGTTTCTAAGAGAGAGAGGGGGGAAAATACTAAAATCACTGGTAGAAATAATCTGGGAATTTATAGTATTTTTGAATAAATGGGGTAAGTAGTGTTGATTTTCAGTCTTCTGTGTAGAATGAATGATAGATATGAGCTATATGATTAAGTTCAGGATCATGGTGATGAGATGGAACTGATTATTGGTTTGTATTCTGGCTCTACCACCTTGGTTGTGTGTTGTTGGACAAGGTTTTAACATATGTGATCATTAATATTCACACGTATTAAATTGTGACATGAGGGATACCTTTATAGAGCTATAGGATTCATTGTGATACTATCTGGGTCCGTGGGTTAGTTAGGGAGTTGCAGCATGCATCAACTCCCTGTTCACCCACAGGGGCTGGGTGAGCAGTGGCTTGGAATAGCTGTGAGCCGAACGAGAGATGAGACCCTCGGGAGAAAGCGGCAGTGGGCAGTTCTCATTTTATTGTATAGATAGTAGTTGCTTATATAGAGAAAAGTCAGAGGTAGAAGCATAGGAAGCAAGATTTGTGAGAGAATGGTGATGTTAGCAGAGGAAATGTAATCTTATTGTTTAGGTTTGTTTATTGCAGCTGGATTAAGTTAGGCTTTGAACTGCTTGCTTTTATCTTATTGGACAGCTATGGCCTGCCTGGGGTCTGGAGTTTTCAGGATTGCTAAGATTTACAGGGGCCTTCACCTCGGACTTTGCCTCAACTTCCTTATCAGAAGGAGACAGTCCCAGAAGCCTGCCAGACTCAGCAAAACCCTACTTCCTCCATGCCCCATTAGCAGGGTACCACAACTCCCCCTTTTTGTTTTTATAAAGGAGCAGTGGCATCATAAGCCTCTGTTATTTTAGGCAAGATTTGATTCTGTACTAAAACTTGATTGGTAGTGACCCGAGTGATATTTGCTCTTTGATAAACTCAATGATGTAGAGAGCTATGAGCAGCAGGGTTCCTATAGCAACGAGAGGACGGAGGAGTGGGAAGAGCCAGGAAATCAAAGAAATAAAGAACAAAGTGCTGAGGGCATTGGGAACATATAAGACTCATAAAAACAATATTTTTCCCCCAAGTCCATGTCCCCCAAGTTCAGCAGTGATGACAACTAGTGTCCTCTGGTTTTGGAGCACTGTTTCGGCAAGAGAAGTCAATCGTCTCTGGAGGGACTCAAGCTGCTGGTGGTTGACATCTCTGAAGTCTCCCGGGAGGTGGTGGGTCTGGGCGAGGGCAGCTCCTGGGATCCCCGAGGCTCCTGCAGGGAGAGCTCCATCGTGGCACACCAACCAGGAAGGAAGAAAGTTTTTCTGTTGGCAAGGGCTGGGCCAGAATGCCGCTTCATTTTCTGCAGCCTGTGGGACAATCATAGCTAAAGGTCAATAAGTAAGGGTGGAGGAATTCACACAGGGGCTGGAATGTCCTTCACACCATAGCAAGGCTGGAGCCCTGATGTGATGCAGGTGGTCGCTGTAAGAGAAACACTGGAGAGGCATCTGACATCAGTGGGCCTGGAATTAAACAAACAAAGGTGATACCCATCCTTTGGCTAAAGAACTGGATATCAAAGAACCTAGGTGGAGAATAATTTTTTATGGAGACAAGGTATTTAAAAGTGATGTTCATAGTAACAGCAGTCAGCAAGGGACTGGAAGGGGATTGTAAAAGAAGCAGTTTGAGGCATTTGAGTGGGTGGTAAAGGAAGAAGATCAGTGGAGATCAGCAGAGAGAAAACCCCACTGAGAAGAGAATTTTTGACCTGTATGGATAAAGCAGATGATATACATTAATAGTTAATTTTAATA
>PVHP010032008.1:0-20617 GCA_004024765.1 Zapus hudsonius | reverse complement strand
ACCTTGTGGGTCTGGCATATGTGGGTACGGGGGAATTGAACCAGGGGCCTTAGGCACTGGAGGCAAGTGCCTTAACTGCTGAGCCATCTCTCCAGCCCCGGTGGGTGAGTTTTAAGTCAGCTTTATTGCTTTGGGTTGTGTGGGCTCTCCTTGGTGTTTGTCTCCTGGACCCCTCCTGGGTTAATTGACTCGCTGTGGTGATAGGTCTCTTGTTCATCATGCCACACTCTCGAAGGTTTCATTTGCGGTCTACATGAAAGGCCAGGGTAGTTCATCTCTTGCCGGGATGTCCACCATCATCCTGTGGCGTTGGATTGTCCACAGCTCTCTCCCTGCCTTCTGACAAATACAAACAGAATCTCCATCGGAGAGTGAGATCAATATAGGTTAAATGAGACAAACTTTGCTAATTTGGCAAGATTCCAATGGGTGCAGCCTCTCTGTAGCTCTGGTAGTGGGAATTTCCCCTTGGAGCCCAGGTTCTTGGTTCCCATAAAATTTGGCCATGGATCCCAGTTCCAGTTAAGGGTTCCTTGTCACTGAGCAGATCTCTTAGCCAACCTGAAAGCTGTTGATAACCCACTATTGCCCAGGTGAGCACTTACTGACTTGCTGGTCTCCTCCATATAGCAGTGTGTTCAGCATTCTCGTGACCTCAATCTGAATTGTTTATCAGTGTTCTCTGCTTTCTTCAAATACCATTGACCAATTTCCCCTGGCAGCTCGTGTAGCACCTTCCAGCACTACACATGCTACCATCCGGGAGCTGGTTACCATTCTGGATCTTACAGGGTCTCTCAGTGTTGTGTGATGACATTCTGTGGTTTCTTCAGCAATAGGGTCTTACCTTTGGCGGTATTCAAGAGCTGTGACAGAAGCCTGTCCTGTTTTGGGGACCTCGTGGATCTCTTTGATCAACAGCTCAGTGTGGGAAGGAACTAGTAACTGAGACAGGGAGTTGCGGGTCTGATTGATTTTTCATGGAGTCAGGCTTCCTCCCATTCTGTTCATGGCCCCTGTTTTGTTTTTACAAGGCAGGGTCTTGGTCTAGACGAGGCTGACCTGACTATATAGTCTCACTCTCAGCGTGGCCTTGAACTCACAGCCATCCTCCAACCTCTGCCTCCCCTGCGCCACCACATGTGCCACCACGCCCAGCCCGATAAATGTTTTTAAAAACTCAGATGCTTGCCGTGGGGCATAGCTTGGTGACGGGCACTTGCCTGGCATGTATGAGCGCTTGGAATGATGGTGTCCATCATGATTTGGGGGGATTCAGTCCCTTGTGCAATTCAACTGAGCATGTGCCCGACCCCCACGACCTCTCAGGACACATGGGAAGGACTTGCTCTCAAGGAGCCCACTGCGTGTCTCTGCTGTGACATGGACATTACCTAATCTGGTCAGCTGGAGGCAGGGAGGGATAAGAAGGGCTCCAGAGACCCATGCTGGAAGGAGGGTCCAGGCTGAAGGGTGTGGACCAGGAGAAAACCACCCCTCCATCTGTTGGGGGTTTATCTTCCGCTTAGGCTTTGCAAACCAGCACCTTAACTGCTGAGCATCCCTCCAACCTAGTCAGTCTGTAGAGCCCTGGTGCTGACTTCTGTCTACTGTGAGTGGAACCCCTCCCCAGGCCTGCCTGAGTGGAAGCTTCCAGCAGGACAGAGAGCTGAACTTGGGTTTTTGAGGAACAAGGCCCTTGCACTGGAAAGGGGAAGTTTCAGGGGTGCCTGTGCCCCACTCCTGAGTGGGCAGCTCCTGCTTCCACCTATTCCATGCCTAGACAGACCTGTTCCTCTTTCCTCTGAAGTTCTCCCCTCCCGAACCTTCTCTGATCAGTTCTCAAACCACTCTGGCCCAATCACGGGCCGAGCTCCAGAACTGGAGTTCCTTCTTCCTAAAGTGTTGGTTTACGGCTGCCTGCAGATCCATGATGCCACCTTGCTTATTAGGATTTATGGGTCCAGAGGCTCTGGGACTCTGCCTTTCTCCCTGCTCAGCCCTCACAGCCTGGACCCAGCGGTAGGAGGCAGAGGAATAGGAGGGGAGGGCTAACCTGAGAGGCGGCCTCTCACCTGAGAGGCGGCCTGAGACGGGGCAGGAGTGACTAAGAAGCATTTCAGAGCCAGGGGACAGGCTCTAGGGAGGGGACCCCAAGGTCTGTCTTAAATGGGTGGGTAACAGGAGGTGTGGGGGCCACTGACTATGGATGTGGAATAACCCAGAAGGAAAGACAACTCACATGACAGAACATGCCATGCCTGGGGTTATAGGTCACAGCCCATTCCTCTAGAAGGCTGTGAGGTTTGGTGCTGAGTCCGGCCGAGGTCGCCTGCTTCCATGTCTGACCCCTGCAAACTGACTAAGGTGAGGGGGGAGGGACAGGGCCTGAACAGTCTGCTCCAGGGTTCGAGGACAAGGCCACCTCAGGGGGTATAAACCCCAACAGAGGCATTTCTGTGTTTGGCTGCCCCTGCCCTGGACCACTGGTCACGGGGCCTCCCATTCCAGGAGTCAGCATCCTTATTTCCCAGCCAAACCTCCACGCAGGAAATAAAACTATTTTGTTTCATCAGGGGCCAGATTGAGTTTCTTTTTATTTTTATTTTATTTATTCATTTTCAAGCAGAGAAATACAGAGAGAGAGAGAGAGAGAGGGAGAGAGAGAGAGAGAAAGCACCAGGGCCACCACCTTGTAAGTCTGGCTTATGTGGGTCCTGGGGAATTGAACTGGGGTCCTTAGGCACTGGAGACAAGTGCCCTAACCACTGAGCCATCGCTCCAGCCCCCTTCAGAGTCTTGAACTTACACATGGCACAGAGGGAACCATATTTTTTTAAAATTATATTTTATTTATTCATTTTCAAGCAGAGAGAGAGAGAGAGAGAGAGAGAGGAGAGAGAGCGAGCGAGCGAGCGAGAGAGCGCACCAGGGCCACCTTTGTGGGTCTGGCTTATGTGGGTACTGAGGAATTGAACCGGGGCCCTCAGGCACTGAAGTCAAGTGCCTTAACTGCTGAGCCATCTCTCCAGCCCGAGGGAACCATATTTTTAAATAAAAGTAAAAGGAAACAGTTGTTTCAAAGAGAATGGAGAACGGGGTGGTCTTGAACTTCATGAAAAAGGTAGTTGGTTATAATTAGGCCTGAGAGCCATGCTTCCTAAAACTTCAAGGCCAGAGTGGCAGATGCTATGATCTAACGTGGGTAGAGAACAGTGCCCAAGTCTATGTGACCGCAGTCACTGCTCTAGTTACATACCTTTTGGTTA
Source organism: Zapus hudsonius (assembly GCA_004024765.1). Classification (NCBI taxonomy): domain Eukaryota; kingdom Metazoa; phylum Chordata; class Mammalia; order Rodentia; family Dipodidae; genus Zapus; species Zapus hudsonius. The sequence continues at coordinate 17,348 of PVHP010032008.1, read as the reverse complement.
AGCAAGTGACTCAATGACCCAACTCAAAGATCACTAAAAAAATAAAAAATTAAAAGGCCAAGATTTATTGGCTCAGAGAAGCAGAACAGGTCAGGGTGTTGTTGCAAACAATGACAACCAGAGACCGTTCCTGGTGATGGCCTGGCTTGCTTCCTCCCAGACCTCTCCCCCCCCCTGGAGCTCCCACCCCAGCCTTGCCCTCAAACAGGGAAAGCGGGGTCCACTTGGGCTCTCTAGGCTCTGATTGGCATGGTTTATCACCTCTGCCTCACAGTGGGGCTTCCCACTGGGCCCAGGGGAGGAGCAGCACCTTGATTTCTGATAGGCCCACATCTGACAATTCCTCCAAGAGAAGGAGTGCAGAGCAGTTCCATGCCTGATGCCCCACCACCGTCCGTCCACCTTTGTCTTGATGGCCCTCTGCAGCTTTGGGGGTGCCACGACCCCGACCCTACAGTTCTGACTTAGGAGTGATTCTCTTGAAGTCATCGTGGGGAAAAGGCCACTCCCTCCATTCTGCCCTCTTCTCCACAAACACCCAATTGCCTGGGAGCAAGCCCAAGCTCTGCCCGCTTCCTGTGATGTGGCCTGGTGGTCACCTAGCCTCTGCAGGTCCCCACCCTATCTCCAGGAGTGTCCTAGGGTCCCACGGGGCATAGAATGCTTCTCTCTTTTGTCTGTTTATTGCTTTCATCTACCCAACCCCCACTCATGGCTCTGGGAGAGAGGGCTGCTGCTGGAGTGTCCCCCTCCTCAGGCTAAGAACCAGGACAATGTCCCAGGGGTCCACTTGCATGTATCAGTCCCAAGAAATGGTGACTCATGCTGATACCTGGCAGCCAATAATAGCTCCACACCTTTGGCTCTAAGGTAGGTGCGCTTCTGTGAAGCACGCAGAACAGTAGAAGAGTGAGCAGGCGCAGTGTGCCAGCGGGAAGGTGTCCCAGGAACGCCCAAGTCAACCGGAAGAAGCCCTCAGCTCAGCTGTCACATAGTCCCTGGGGAAGGGCTTCAGACTGGTTCCTGATGGAAAGAGAGAGCAGCTGCCATGAGGCCACACTTTGTGCCCCGGGCTTTGCTGTTCTAAGGGGCACTGTTCCCCAGCAGGACCTCTGGTCACAGCTCCAGCTGGTGACACTTGCCCATCCCTAACGTGTCAATACCTCCACCACAGTTTCCAGTGCTGACGCCGAGCACCACGCTGGGAGCCGGCATCCAATCACATCGCTACACAACAGATACAGTAGTTGCAGATAATCTCTAGGTCAGGCGACAGTAAATGTATAAAGCAATTAGGATGGGATTGGCTTTGAATATTTTTTTACAGAATGTATTGAGTCATAAGTTTACATAAGTTCTGATAAAGGTTCTATTTAAAGTCAGCTCATAGAACTCCTGATGATTATCGGTCGGTTCTTCCAAGCTGGCTCCAGTCACCCTGCCTCCCACCCAGGCACCTCAAGGTCCTGGCCATGTCCCCTTCCCCCAGTTTGCCCCCAGGACCTCTCACCTCAAAGCCCTCAGCCTCCATCTCGTGATCTTGGCCTGCTCTAGTGCAGGTGACCTGTGGATAATGAAGTGACAACCTGGTGGCAGCCCTTTGGGCCCTTCTGCCTCTGGTTTCCCTAGAAACTCTCCTGTTATCTACGGCATTTTTATTCATACTCTAGCTCTCTTATCTCTCTCTGTATGGAGATTGTCAATAAAAAGCCTTTAAAAAATCATAAAGAGTAGCTAGTGGTGGTGTAGACCTTTAATTCTAGCACTTGGGAGGCTGAGGTAGGAGGATCACCAGCTTAGAGCTAGAGTGAGACCCTGCCTCAAAAAAAAAAAAAAAAAAAAGACGGCAGCAATTTGAGGGCCAATGGGACTCTGTCTCCAATGTCCCACCAGAGCAGCCCCAAAGTGTATATATTTGTTCACCTGAATTAAAATAAGGAGTGAGGACCCTGACGCAGTTTTTACAAGCGAGGTAGGTGCTGGGCGCCCTCTAGGTGGCAGCTGGTCAGCAATGCCCTCTGATGGATCAGCAGCCGTGTCCTCCTACGTGATCTGCTTTGACCCATGGAAGAACAAAACTCATAATGTCAGGAGAGACCTGAGCCCTGAGACGTCATTAGAAGCCCCATCCAGCTTGCTGGAGCCGAGGGCTCGAGGCCCCCGACTGCGCTCTGACCCAAGATGGACAGTGGAGCCCAGCCCCCAGTGCCAACGTTACTTTAAGCCGGTAAGTTTTGGAGGTGGTTTATCATGTGCAAAGGCTAACTGCATTACTCCTTAATGCAATTACCAGGATGGCCAGGCACATGGGCCCCGACACCGGGCCCTGGAAGCGCCCCACATCCCGAGGGGTTCCCTTGCTCTTAAGACTTAAGGAAGGACTTAGAAACTTTATGATTTGTGGTGGTGCGGTGTTTGGTGCACACTCCTGCTGCTACTGTCCCATGTCGGCAACCTCGGCTCATGCCACTTCCCGCCTGCCATCTTGTCTGTGGGCCAAAATAAAAAGTCTTCCCACAAGCTGCTTTTCAAAGAAATTTAATATTTTTATTTATTATCCAGTTGCAAGCAGAGAGAGAGAGAGAGAGAGAGAGAGAGAGAGAGAGAGAGAGAGGTGGGCATGCCAGGGCCTCCTCCAGGCAACCACGTGCCACCCCATGCATCCGGCTTTGCACTGGGGAATTGAACTTGAGCCCCAGGCCTGGCAAGCAAGCTCCCTTAACCCACGATGCTTCTGTCGGGTGCCTTGTACCAGCAACAAGAAGGCAATTGCGACACACTGCAATGCAGTATTTTTAAAAATTCAACTAAAACTTTGGCCCATGTACTAGTTGCCTATTTGATAGGAAAGGTTTAATTGGAATGAGGGCCGTGATTAGGGTAAGGCAAGCAGGCCATGGCATATAAATGCAGAAGTAAACCTGTTTTTTTATTTTAAATATTTTATTTATTCATTTTCAAACAGAGAGATAAAGAGAAAGAGAGAGAGAGAGAGAGAGAGAGAGAGAGAGAGAGAGAGAGAGAGAACACCAGGGCCACCACCTTGTGGGTCTCGCTTATGTGGGTCCTGGGAAATTGAACCCGGGGCCTTAGGCACTGGAGACAAGCGCCTTAACCACTGAGCCATCTCTCCAGCCCCTGTTTTTTTTTTATTTAAAAGTTTGATATTTTATTGTGGCTTATTTTTTTTTTTTACAGGGTCTTGTCTTACTATATATCCCAGGCTGGTCCTTAGTCTCCATGGAATCACAGGTGTGTGCCATCACACCTGGATTCTGGTTCATATATATAAAATTTCATTATTTGTGTGTGAGAGAGGAAAACAGAGAGAGTATGGGAGCACCAGGGCCTCCAGCCACTGCAAATGAACTCCAGATGCATGCACCGCTTAGTGCATCTGGCTTTACTTGGGTACTGGAGAATTAAACCCAGCTGTGAGGCTTTGTAAGTAAGCACCTTTAACCACTGAGCAATCTCTCCAGCCTTCCCACCCTCCGTTTTTCTATTTAACTTTTAATTTTTGCCAAATCCTTCTTAATCGGCTGACTCCTGGTATCTCACTGGCAGGCAAACTTCCTGTCACAGTCCTCCCCTTCCCCAGTCAAAGGTTCTGATTTAAACTGTTGGCTGAGCTATGGAAGAAGCTATGAGACCAAGCACTGCTTAGAAGAAATTACAATGTAGGGCTGTTGGTCAGCTTTCTCATTGTTGCACAAAGAATTCGACCAAAAGCAACTTGTGGAGGCAAGAGTTTATTTTGGCTTATGGACTGGAGGGGACGCTCCATGATGGCAGGGGAAATGATGGCATGAGCAGAGGGTGGACATCACCTCCTGGACAACCTCCGATGGACAACAGCAGCAGGAGAGTGTGCCACACACTGGCAAGGGGAAGCTGGCTAGAACCCCCATAAGCCCGCCCCCAACGACACAGCTCCAACAAGGTTCCAATCCCAAAACTGACATCTGCTGGGGATCAAGCATCCGGAACACAAGTTCATGGGGGACACCTGGATCACGGGGTAGCACGGCTGGCCTCAGCTTCCAGGGCAGCAGGGCCGCCATCCAACTTCATGTGCTCTCATTTTTCCCAAGTCCCAAGACTTCCTTTCATGGATTCTCATGGTTGGTTTTATGGGCAAATTTTGGGAGCCATTAGATCTTCAGGTTGCTTTTTTTTTTTTTTTTGAGGTAGGGTCTTGCTCTAGCCCAGGCTGACCTGGAATTCTGTGTCTCAGGGTGGCTTCAAACTCACAGTGAGCCTCCTACCTCTGCTTCCCAAGTGCTGGGATTAAAGGCGTGCGCCACCACGCCCAGCTCAGATCACTTTTAAAAATATTTAGGTTGGGGGCTGGGAAGATGGAGCAGCTGCTAATGGTGCTTGCTTCCCAGGTTCAATTCTCCAGTACTCATGTAAAGCCAAAGTGGTGCATGCATGTGGAGTCTGTTTGCAGTGGCAAGAGACCCTGGCGTGCTCATACTTTCTCTACTTTCAAATAAATTTTAAAATGTTTTGGTTTATTCATGTACTTGGTTTACTTTCTATAGATTAAGTTCTTTTCTAACCTCAGCAGAGCCAATAGGTAGCTGGATTACTTATCAATAAGTTGTTATTATAATAAAGCAGGGTTGGAGGGATGCCTCAGCAGTTAAAGGCTTGCAAAGCCTGTCAGTCAGGGTTCAGTTTCCATACCCACATAAAGCCAGATGCACAAAGTGATATATGCATCTGGAGTTCATTTGCAGTGGCAAGAGGCCTTGGCACACCCATTACCCATTCTCTCTCTCTGCTTGCAAATAACAAATTTTAAGAATAGAAAATAAATGCCTAAGGCAGGAAGATTTTGAGTTTGATGTTAGCCTGAACTAAAAAAGTTTCAGACCATCTTGGATTACACAGGGAGATCCCGTTACAAAAAAATTAAAAAATATGTATTTCTAACCTTTAGCCTTGGAATGTGAACGTGTGCCTGGGTGTGGCCTCAAAGGCGTGTGAAGAGAGGCCCTGGTGCTCTTTGCTTTTCCAAGCAACCACTCAGACCTCATCTGGTAATCTCAGTGTGTTCTGACCCCAAGTTGGAGTTTCTTCTCACTTCTAAAGACTATTTCTTCTCTCCAAGTGGACAATCACCAGCCAGACTTGCACTCAGCTGTGGGCTTGAGGGAGACAACCATTGCTTTCATGCCAGGGATTCTGGGCTGAAACGATGACTCTCCCAGACCTGGTGTCTGATGCTCCTGTGCCAGGCGGGGAAAGGCCGTGCCAGGCAGCAGCACCTGAGGAATCCTGGGCGTGGGCTGATGGGGAATGGAGAGTCTTCTCTATGACGTTCTTGGGCCATTCATCTCCAACCTCTCCACGCTGTTTCCAAGTTCACCACAGACAGACTTCACTCTTCTCTGTCCAGGTCACATGGTGGAGGCAGATGGCACTGGTGTTTACACTTTCAGGATCTGCAGACCAAGCCAGGAGGCCAGAGGGTACCCTAGGCCCACAGCTCACACCCTTCTTTCCTGAGAATATGGAGGTGTGGCTGCCAGGCTAGTCACATCACAGAAAATTCTAATGTGACCAGCCTGGTGCCACTGCCAAGAACTCCCAAATTACCCAGTGTCCCAGCCCTTACCTAGTTCACATCCTCTAAGGAGAACCCTGCTCTTGTCTGCCCTCCTGATGAATCAGGGGACACTGAGTAATGTCTGTTGTTCCCAGTGAAGGCCATGGCAGGCAGCTCAATACACACACACACATACCACGACCAATCAGAGACTAATTAGTTTTATTCAGTTTATTACAGCGTGGATAGCATTCAGGACCCCTGTGCCACGCTGACTCTGTCCTAACTTGGGCCTGATGTCATCCTCAGCAAGAGCGGGTGGTGGTGGAGCCTAGTGCATCTACTGGGAAACAGGTCACCTGTGTGCAGGAGTGCAGAGCTGCTGTGGGCACTGGATCACGTCACAGGAGGAAGTGAATACACCAGCCGAGGCACATGGCTTGAGTATGAGCTCAGCTTTCCTCCCTGTTGGTTTGCAGTTGGCCTGAGTGAGAAGTGAGGAACTGGCTTCCATGAGCTTTCCTGGCGGGCAGTGTGGGAAATGGCCTGCTCACTGGCGGAGCTACGAGTCCAGAGGGCACTGTCTCATTGGTCTGGCCTCACCCTGTGCCCAGCCTGGAATTCTGAATCCAGAATTTGCCATCCCTGGGGCCAGAGGTGTCTTTAGGGCAAAGGCTCTGCCTCTCCTCGTCTGGGGGTGAAGGGTGACCAGGAGGGCAGCAGTGACCCTGTCCAGAGGAACGCCAGGAAGGCTGGGGGGAGGAGCGTCAACAGCTTCACTCCTGGACAGCCCGGAGTGCTGGCCTCCCTCAGCTTCCCTTCAGCTTGGACAACTGTCTCCTCACATCGTCCCCTGCAGCTGTGGGGCTGGTGGAGCATGGGAAGCTGGCTGGTCCTCAGGCAACGTGACAGTGACAGCTAAGGAATGAAGCCATCTTCACTTCCTGTAAGACTGGCTGCCTGGAGAAGAAGAGCCAGAGTGAGATGCCAGTGCCAAGTGGGCTCTGCACAGAACCCTCTGTTCCATACAATCCCTTCTTTCAACCGCCCATGTGCAAACCAAATAAAGAGAAGATTCCCTCCCAGGTCCCGGCTCTGCAGCCAGGGCATGACTTCCGGCCTGGTCCTTCCCCACAGGAAGCAGGCTGCTTGGATGGGTTTCCTGGGGAGTCTGCTGGCAAGCTGTTCATAGTTTCGAGTCCACAGGACACATGGAATTCACCATGCAGAAGCTGTGCCTAAGCCGGCCGTGGTGGCGCACGCCTTTAATCCCAGCACTCGGGAGGCAGAGGTAGGAGGATCACCATGAGTTCAAGGCCACCCTGAGACTACATAGTAAATTCCAGGTCAGCCAGGGCAAGAGTGAAACCCTACCTCGAATAACAACAACAACAACAAAAAGGGCTGGAGAGATGGCTCAGTGGTTAAGGCACTTGCCTCCAGTGCCTAAGGCCCCGGGTTCAATTCCCCAGGACCCACATGAGCCAGACTCACAATGTGGTGGCTCTGGTGCATGTGTGTTCTCTCTCTCTCTCTCTGTATCTCTCTGCTTGAAAACGAATAAATAAAATATTTAAAAAAAAGAAGCTGTGGGCTGGAGAGATGGCTCAGCGGTTAAGGCACTTGCCTCCAGTGCATTAAGCCTTGGATTCAATTCCCCAGGACCCACATAAGCCAGACCCACAAGGTGGTGGCCCTGGTTCTCTCTCTCTCTCTCTCTCTGCTTGAAAATGAATAAATAAAATATTAAAAAAAAAAAAAAAAAAAAGAAGAAGCTGTGCTATCAGGCTTGGGCCACATGGCAAGTCTGGATAAGTGGTGGGACCAGCCCTCAGATAAGAAGGTGTCATCATTGAGATTACTATCAACCTAGGCGCCCTGACCCTGTGCAGCCTGGAAACAGAGCAGGAGCAGAGAGGTCCTTCTGGGCCTGGGAGAAAACAGCCTGACCTGAGCCTCTTTACTGTGTGTGTCCAGTGGGACAGGGAGGGATCCATGGTGGCTTAGAATGCCTAGGGCCTGGCCAAGGAGACAGTGTGGCTTGCTTTGCTGCTTGACTATTTGTTTGGTTCTTTTGCTTCTCTTAGTTCTAGTACAGGCCCACCCACTGTGGTGGGGAGGTGTGTCTGGGTAGGATAGTCACTGATAAGAAAGAGAGAAGTGGTCTGACAGTGGACAGAAAGGAAGGAAGAAGCCTCTGGGGCAGACTGGGGACCTGGGCTTCCTGGTGGATCTGCCACCTGGCCTGTGAAGAGGCACCTCTTTCTGTTTGACCTATAGTCTGTCTGGCTAGCCCTGGGGGCCCTTCAGGGGATTGAGAGGGTGCCTCCTACCAGAAGGTAGGTCAGAGTTTCAGGGCTTGAGTATGAGGCCTGAGTACTGGAGAGGTAGTTGAGATTAATGAAGGGCAAGTCCCGGAACAAGGGAAGCCACTGGGGTAGGCCCTGGTCCTATACAGGAAGAAGCAGGCTGGGCATGCCTCATCTGCTGGTGGGCACACAGAGGGCTCATGAGCCCTAATAAGGGATGGAAATACTTTTCTTGAGCTTCCCCCAGGGCCCTGGTTAACTTACTCTGCAGGCCCCTTGTGGAAGAGGCTGTGGAGCCGGGGCGACTGGCCTGCTGAGGGCTGCCTGAGGAGAACTGAGGAGCCAGAGCTGATGCTTTTGCCTTGGGTGGCTTCAGCTCCACGGGCTCTGGAGTGTGGGGCATCCAGGGCTTGCAGGTGAAGGCTGATGTAAATTCCCTAAGGGAGAAACAAGAGTACAATCTAGAGTCACGGGTACTAAACAAACGGCTAGGGAGAGGAATCACAGAGAGAAGGCTACCATCTCTGTGTTGTATTCAGCCTCTCATTGCTGCACAAAGAACCCAACCAAAAGCAAGCTGATGGAGGAATGGGTTTATTTTGGCTTACAGACTCGAGGGAAAGCTCCATTATGGCAGGGAAAACGATAGCATAATTAGAGGGTAGACATCACCTTGGCCACAGCACTGTAAAAAGCAGCAGGAAGTTGTGCCAGAAACTGGCAAGGGGAAGGTGTTTATAACCCCCATAAGCCTGCCCCCAACAACACAGCTCCAACAAGGTTCCAATTTCAAAACTACTATCAGCTGGGAACCAAACATTCAGAACACATTAAGTCTGTGGGGAATACCTGTATCAAACCACTACTATCTGCATGTGGCCCCATAAAATGATAACCATACATGTAAAATGCAATGGAACCGGCCAAACTTCAAAAGTCCACATAGTTTTTATTTCAATGATGTTCAAACATGCCCATAATCTAAGGCCTTTCAACTGAGCTGTAATACCAAAAAAAAAAAAAAAAAAAAGAGCATTCATACTGAAAAAGATAGCATTGGTCATAGCAAAGACAAATTGAACCAATAAAAGATTTTAAAAAACAGGGCAAACATTAAACTCTAACTCCAAGTCTGATAATTCTAACCAGTAGCAAGTCTTCTGGAGATCCAGTTCTGCCCCTCCAGCACGGTTACTCAGAGTCTAGCAAAACTTTCTCCTGTGCTGGCAGCTCTCCTTGGCAGCCATCCATAGTCCTGGCATTTCATTGGGTCTCCAATGCAGCCCATGGTTCATCCTCATGGCTCCACTGGACTTACACACAGGTAATCCAACACACCTGCTTCACACTGCCCATGGCCATTTCCAAAAAACAAAACCCTGTTGCACATCCAATGACCTCTTCCTGCATTTGTTATACTCCATAGTACCAGGTGGGCTACCAATTTGCTAATCCAGGGGGAACAAAGCCAACTTTGAAGAGCAGGAAAACTTCAACATTCAGACCCTCCTACTTCAAAAGTCTGCATTCTTCCTCCTGCTTAATGCAGATCATCTGGCCCAATCTCAATGGTTGTCATCTTTCAAGCAATTGCAGCTGAACAGGCAGCAGTTTCAGCCCAAAGATTTCCTTTCTTTCTGTGCATCTCTTTCTACTCACACCAGTCCATTTTTATACAATGTAACCCTGCACAAGTTTTCAGGATATAGGTAGGCAGAATGCAGCAAGCCTCTCACTGCCTCCAGATCAGTCCTGACAAAGTTCTTTCTTACCCTCATAAACCAAACTTCACAGCCAATATATAGTTTTTACTGCATTCAGGTCTTTTAACTCTGACCAGAATACTCCATCAAGCTATACTTATAGCACCTCAAGGGATTTCTTAGGCTGAGGTTTCAAGTCCTTCCACATTTTTCCTACAAATCAGTTCCAAAAGGCCAAAGCCACCAAATCAGGGTTCTAGCAGCAACAAGTAACCCCACTCTCAGTACCAAAACTGTTATAGTCAGCTGCTTGTTGCTGCACAAAGAACCCAACCAAAAGCAAGCTGATGGGAGGAATGGGTTTATTTTGGCTTACAGACTCCAGGAGAAGGGCCGTGATGGCAGGGAAAATGACAGCATGAGCAGAGTGTAGACATCACCTCCGTCACAGCTCTGCAAACAGTGGCAGGAAGGTGTGCCAAACACTGGCAAGGGGAAGCTGCTAGAACCCCCATAAACCCGCCCCCAACAACACACTTCCAAAAAGGTTCCAATTCCAAAACTGCCATCAGCTGGGGATTGAGCATTCAGAACACATTAAGTCTACACCCTTGAGCCCCATAGATGCCAGGCAAAACCCCTACCCTGTGGAGTTCACATTTTAGAGGATGGGAGAAATAATGAAGAAATAACATGCCAAGGGGGAGAGAGAAGAGGGGAAGGGGAGCAGTGCCTGGGAGAGTACTTCTTTTTTTGGGGGGGAGGGGTTTCTTTTCAAGGTAGGGTCTCTAGCTCAGGCTCTTCTGGAACTCACTCTATAGTCCCAGGATTGCCTCAAACGCACAGCAATCCTCCTAGCTCTGTCTCTGAATGCTGGAATTAAAGGCCGGTGCCACCACACCTGGCCTGGGTACTGACATTTTATTGTATCAAATTTATTAATTGGTGTGTGTGGTGTTTGTAAGTGCACACGCATGCACGTGAGGTGTATGCATGTGTGTGTGCAGATGCCCACATCCCATGAGCACACATGTGGAGGCCAAAGGAAGATGGTGGCTGTCCTTCTCTATTGCTCTTTCGCCTTCTTTTCTTGATGCAGGGTTTCTCACTGAACCTGAAGCTTGCTCTGCTTTTCAATTAAACTGCTAACTTATGAACCCCACCAACCCTCATTTCTGCCCCACTCACTGCTGGGGTTACAAGTGTGCATGGCCACACCTGGATTTTTATGTGGGTGCATTCAGGTCCTCACGCTTGCACAGCAAACTCTCTAACCCATTGAGCCATCTCCCTAACACTAACTGTCATTATGGCCAGGGAGGCATCTGCTGCAGAACAGTGGCCCCAAAGGTGTCTAGATCACATGCTCCTGGACCTAGGAATATGTTATAACATTGTTACTGGAGTTGTTAGGGCCAGAGCCTGGGTCCTGCCCACCCTAACACGCTAGGCTTTGCCACCCTTAGTCAACAGGCCAATTAGAGACAAGTAATAGTAAAAAGCGGGAAAGGAGATTTACACGATGTGAGCCCACAGGGAAGATGAGCAAATAATGCTGTTCAATGACCACCTCCCCTGGCAACTCCCTCTTCAGGGTGAGGTTTAGGTTTAACTAGAAAGCAGGAACTGTGCATAGCTAAGGTAAGTCAAGGTATCTCCATCCACCACTGACCCGTCATTGCTTTAGCTCCACTGTCTCCTGCAAGGTGATGTGACAGGTTGTCAGAACTGTGAGAAATCTCTTTCCAGGAGAAAATTTCCTCTCTGGCTGGCACCAGGCTTCAGCCTTTTCCTTTTCTCAAATAAGGTTCGTGGGGAAATTCTGGTTCCTTGGGGGCATTGTTTCAATAGTCTGATAGGTTTACAGCAGGGAGATGGTCCTGGATTATCTGGAAGCCTCAGGTAATCACAATGAGTCTCAGGGTAGAAGGAGGAAACAGGAGAGTCAGAGGGAGAGAGAGGCTGCAGCAGAGGCACAGGATTCAGAGAAACCAAGCTTTGGTGGATTGGAACTGCTACCCAAAGAGGGAGCTGAGAGTCTCAAACAAGGAGATAGATCCAAAGTGCATCTTATTACAGGCTTACTGACAGGAGATGTCTTGGTCAGGAGGAAGACAGGTGTAGCCTAGGATCTTCCTGCTTCCATCTCCCAAGTGCTGGGATTACAGGTGTACACCACCACACCTGGCCTAACAGAACTTCGAGTTCTCCTGCCTCTACTTCTCTAGTGCTGGCATCACAGATGCACATCACCATGTCTGGTTTATCCAGTGCTGGGGGTCAAACCCAGGGCTTTGTACGTGCTAAGAAAGCAATCTACCAACTAAGCTATGCTCTCAGCCCAAGTGCTGGGGCTCAAAAGCAGGTCCTTGAGCAAAGCAAGTGCTATATCATTTAGCTACATCCCAGCCCCGTTTCTATATTTCTTTCTTTCTTTTTTTCAATGCTTTTGGATTTTAGAGGTAGGATCTCACTGTAGCCCAGGCTGACCTGGAATTCACTCTGTAGACCAGGCTGGCCTTAAACTCATGGTAATCTTCCTACCTCAGTCTCTCAAGTACTGGGATTAAAGACATGCACCACTACACCTGGCTTCATTTATATATGTGTGCTTTTTTGTTTGTTTTTTGTTTTTCAATTAGGGTCTCACTCTAGTCCAGTCTGACCTGGAATTCACTATGTAGCCTCAGGGTGACCTCAAACTCATGGCGATCCTCCTACCTCTGTCTCCCAAGTGCTGGGATCTATATTTATGCATCTTTTTCTTTCTCCTTTCTTTCCTTCTTTTCTTTTCTTTTGCCTCCCTCCCTTCCTTTTTTTTTTTTCTTGAGGCAGAGTCTCATTCTAGCCTGGTCTAATCTGGAACTCACTATGTAGCCCAGGTTGGCCTCAAACTCATAGTGATCTTCCTACCTCAGCCTCCTGAGTGCTGAGATTAAAGGCCTGTGCCACTTTGTCCAGCCTTTTTCTTTTAATTTTGAAAATATATAATTTTAATGAATGGAAAACCAAGCGTGACGGTTTTAATCCCAGCACGTGGAAGGCAGAGGTAGGAGTATTACTATGAGTTTGAGGCCAAACTGGGACTATACAGTGTGTTCTAGGTCAGCCTGTGCTAGAGTAAGATCCCAATTCAAAAGAAACAAACAAAAGAAAAAAAAATAATTGGAAAAATAATACTATTCAGAACTGAAAAGTCTTCAAATTCAAATTAGAAAAAGACTGGCACCAAAACTGTTCCTATTAAAGGCAAGAAGTTTTCCAAGATGGTTCAAAAGATGGAGGGAGGTCTGACCCTCACTATGACTACATACTACATATGTGCTAATGACTTCTACCACCTTATTTTCTGAGGCAGGGTCTTTTCACTTAAACCCAGGGCTCACTGATTCGCTAATCCAGCTAACCAGCTTGCTCTGAGGATCCCCTGTCTCGGTCTCCCAAGTGCTGGGATTGTAGGTGTGTTCACAATGCTCACGGAGGATTTATGTGGGTGCTGGGGGTCTGAGCTCAGGTCCTCATGCTTGTGCCCTAGTCCCAGTAAAACTGACTTCCATCACTTGTGACATTTTCCTCCAAATACTCTCTCGGCGACCCCCCTCGGGCTTGCAGTGGCACTCCATGCCATCCTGAGGTGCTCCACGTTCTCTCCACTGTGTCTGTACAGCCTCTCTCATGACCACTGATGATAATGGTGCCCTGTTTTATCTGCTTAGCTGTAACCTAAGTATTTCTTCTCTTTCATTCACTGAAAACTGTGCTAAGTGCTGGGATCACAAATCAACAAGGTAAAATTTCCACTCATGGAAATTTAGAGTGGTCAGCAAGCCAGAATGTAAAATAATGACAGGGACACTTGGTCAGTGTTCTTCCTCAGCCGGGCTTGGTGGCATGCTCCTTTCGTCCCAGCACCCGGGAGGATGAGGCAGGAGGATCACCTTGAGTTTAAGAGCAGCCTGGACTACAGAGTGAGTTCTAGGCCAATTTGGACTAGAGTAAGACCTACCTTGAAACACCGGGGTTGGTGGCGGGGGTGGAGGAGTGGGCAGGGGAGGTTCTTGGGGTTGGGGAAATTGCTCAATGGTTAGAGATGCTTGCTTGCAAAGTCTGTCCCGCCCAGGGTCAGTTCCCCAGCCACCCATGGAAAGTCAGATGCAGAAAGTAGCACAAGCATCTGGTGTTTGTTCACAGCGGCAGGAGGTCCTGGTGTGTGCGCATACACATAAATAAACATATGTACATATTTTTAAAAAAGGAGCTTCTTACATTTTTTTTTCAAGGTAGGGTCTCACTGTATCCCAGGCTGACCTGAAATGCACTCTGTAATCCCAGGGTGGCCTTGAACTCACAATAATGATCCTCCTACCTCTGCCTCCTGAGTGCTGGGATTAAAGGTGTGCACTGACACATCTGGCATAATGTGTTTTATTCTAGTATTATTTGGTTCAAAATTTTAAAATCTATTTATTTATTTGGTATGTGTGTGATATGTGTGCCTGAGGACATGTGTCACTTCATGTGTGTGGAGGCCAGAGGACAACTCTCTTCTGGTCTGAGGCAGATTCTCTTATTCACTACTCTAACCCAGCTTTCAGGAAGTTCTCCCGTCTGCTTCCCTTCCTGGCACACTGGGATTAGAGAAGCCTGCCAGCTTCCAGCTCTTACATGTGCTCTGGGACCTGAGCTCAGGTACTCAAGGGTTGTGCCACAAACACTGCATTCACTGAGCACTTTATCTCCCAGCCCGTATTTGGTTTTTTGAGGCAGGGTCTCAGCTCTAGCCAAGGCTGACCTGAAATTCACTATGTAATCTCAGGGTGACCTTGAAGTCACCGGAGATCCTCTTACCTCTGCCTCCCAAGTGCTAAGATTAAAGATGTGCGCCCCCATGCCAGTCCTTGGTTAAAAACTTTTTAAAATTAAAAAAAAATTAAGGCTGAAGAGATGGTTTAACGGTTAAGACATTTGCCTGCAATGCAGAAGGACCTGAGTTTGATTCCCCAGTGCCCATGTAAAGCCAGATGCATAAGAGGGCGCATGTGTCTGGAGTTCATTTGCAGTGGCTGGAGGCCTTGATGTGCCCATTCTCTCTTTCTGTCTGCCTCTTTCTCTCTCTCTCAAATAAATAAAAAAAATATATACATATATATATATTTGGTTTTTCTTTTATTTATTTTTAAAAAATATTTTATTTATTCATTTTTCAAGGAGAGAGAGAGAGAGAGAGAGAGAGAGAGAGAGAGAGAGAGAGAGAGAGAGAGAAAACCTTGTGGATCTAGCTTATGTGGGTCCTGGGGAATTGAACTGGGAGCCTTAAGCACTGGAGGCAAGTGCCTTAACCGCTGAACCATCTCTCCAGCCCAAAAGCACGTGTCCCAAGTTCAAGTTAGGACTTTTTTTTTTCCAAGGTAGGGTCTCGCTGACCTGGAATTCACTATGTAGTCTCAGGGTAGCCTCGAACTCACGGCGATCCTCCTACCTCTGCCTCCCGATGATGCTGGGATTAAAGGTGTGCGCCACTACGCCCAGCTTCAAATAAATAAAATATTTAAAAATTTTTTTAATTAAAAATATTTTGTTATTTTGATTTTGATATTTTGTGATTATGGCACTTAATTTAAAAATGGTAAAATATACACAAATAAATATATGTATTAAAATATTTTATCTCACCCACCATGACTCAGGGAACTGAGTGGAAGAGGGGGCAGAAGGATTGTGAGAGCCGTGGTGGGGGAGACTATCCAGAGGCATGGCACCCCTCAGTAACAACACACTTGGGTCAGGAGAACTGGGCTGAGTACTAGGCTATCCATGGTCCCCTGCCACAAGGACTGATCCAGACGACCCACAGAGGAGGAGGATATCCAGCTGATTGGGGATGGGGGGGCATTGGGGAACTGGAGATAACAACTCATTGTTTGCCCACTAAATAATGTAACTCATTATGGACAATAAATATATATTTATTTATTTATTTATTTTTTGGTTTTTCGAGGTAGGGTCTCACTCTAGCCCAGGCTGACCTGGAATTTACTATGTAGTCTCAGGGTGGCCTCGAACTCACGGCGATCCTCCTACCTCTGCCTCCCGAGTGCTGGGATTAAAGGCGTGCACCACCACACCCGGCAATAAATATATATTTAAAAAAATATTTTATTTATTTGTAAGAAAGTGTGGGCACACCAGAGCCTCCAGCTACTACAAATGAATTCCAGATACAAGTGCCACTTTGTGTATCTGGCTATTTTTAAAATTTTATATATATATATATATACATATATATATATATATATGTATGTATATATATTTGGTTTTTCGAGGTAGGGTCTCACTCTAGCCCAGGCTAACCTGGAATTCACTATGTAGTCTCAGGGTGGCCTTGAACTCACAGCAATCCTCCTACCTCTGCCTCCCGAGTGCTGGGATTAAAGGCGTGCGCCACCACGCCTGGCAAATTTCTTATATTTTAATTAATTAATTTATCTATTTGCAAGCAAAGCAAGACAGAGCAACAGAGACTGGGCATGCCAGGGCTAGCCACTGCAAACAAACTCCAGATGCACACGCCACTTTGTGCATCTGGCTTTACATGGGTACTAAAGAATCTGTATCTCTCTGCTTGCAAATAAAGAAAGAAAAAATATAAAGAAAAAGAAAAAAGAGATCTTCCCTCAGCGAAGATTCTGCAAGCAGGTGGCCTTTGGACTTGAACTACAATTCTCCCCTGGGTTTCCAGCTTATCACATGAGCCAACTCCTTAACTCTCTCTCAAGATATACACACTCTTGGTTTGTTTCTTGGGAGATGCCTTAAGAACCCACATGACCCTCTCTCTCAGGGCATGACTCTTGTGGGTCCTCAGAGAGGGACTCCTCTGGTTGGCTCCTCCCCCAGGCACTGGGGACAGTGGCCCTGTGCAGAGCACTGTGGAGCCAGTACTTGATGTGATAGCCCCCTCCCATCACCAAGGGCCTCCAAACCATGGGGTTTTTGCAGGAGGTGGATGTGTTCTGCTCACTGACTCCTGCAGGGCCCATGGGAAGAACACTGTTAAAGGCAGAGTGGCCTCTGGCATAGGGCAGGCTAGTTGGGGTAAGGCAGAGTACACTGTGGCAAGGACATCCGGGATGGCAGCCACCTATCTATGTCTTCTGCAAACACATGGCAGCAGAAGGAAGTAAAAGTAAGTGTGGTGTGTGTTCACTGAGAGGCACCCTGGAGACAGGCAAGGATTTATTAGGTGGCTGCTGCTTGCATTATGTCAGCTTATCAACGGGGACATTGTGCTGGCAGGGAAGATCAATCAAAGGCTCCAGAAAGATTGCTCCCTATTTTTAAAAATAAATTTAAAAAAAGGAGAAAGCACAAATTTGAGAAACACTAAAACAAAAAGTTCATGTTCATAGCATATATCTATTTAAAAGTTTTAGATTTTGGATTAAAAATTTTCTAGTTAAAAAATAATTACTTCAGCCGGGCGTGGTGGCGCACGCCTTTAATCCCAGCACTCGGGAGGCAGAGGTAGGAGGATTGCCGTGAGTTCAAGGCCACCCTGAGACTACATAGTGAATGCCAGGTCAGCCTGGGCTAGAGCGAGACCCTACCTCGAAAAAAAAAAAAATTACTTCAGCAGGGTGTGGTGGTACATGCCTTTAGTCCCAGCACTTGGGAAGCAGAGGAAGACCACCGTGAGTTTGAGGCCACCCTGAGACTACATAGTGAATTCCAGGTCAGCTTGGGCTAGAGTGAGACCCTACCTCGAAACTGCACCCCCCC
>PVHP010032007.1:0-20707 GCA_004024765.1 Zapus hudsonius | reverse complement strand
AGCGGTGCATGCATCTGGAGTTCATTTGTAGTGGCTAGAGACTCTAGCACACCCATATTCTCATTCTCTCTCAAGTAAAAATGTATTTTTAATATTAATTCTTTCACATGGGAAGTCTACTTCTTTTTTCAATTCATTCATTTCTTTAATATTTTATTTCTTTATTCACTTGAGAGAGAAAGAGGCAGAGAGAATGGGCACGTAGGGCCTCCAGCCACTCCAAAGGAACTCCAAACACAAGTGTCACCTTGTGCTTGTGCATGTGGCTTTATGTGGGTACTGGGGAATTGAACTCTGGTCCTACTGTTTAACAGGCAAATGCCTTAACTGCTAAGCCATCTCTCTGGCCCATTATTTATTTATTTATTTGAGAGAGAGTGTGTGAGAAAGAGGCAGATAGAGAATGGACGCACCAGGGCCTCCAGCCACTGCAAACGAACTTCAAATACAAGTGCCACCTTGTACATCTGGCTTTACTTGGGTAATGGAGACTCGAACTTGGGTCCTTCTGCTTTGTAGGCAAACACCTTAACCATTAAGCCATCTCTCCTGCCCTTTTTTATTTATTTTTTGGTTTTTCGAGGTAGGGTCTCACTCTAGCCCAGGCTGACCTGGAATTCACTATGATAGAGAATGGGCACACCAGGGCCTCTAGCCACTGCAAACGAACTCTAGACACATGCACTACTTGTGCATCTGGCTTTATGTAGGTACTGGGGAATCGGACCTGGGTCATTAGGCTTTGCAGGCAAACGCTAAACCATCTCTCTCCAGCCCCCCAAATTTTTTTTTAAGTTTTCTGACATTTGTTCTTGTATGAGACAGGATCTCACTCTAACCCAGGCTGGCCTTGAACTCAGGGTGACCCTATTGGGGTTAAAGGTGTGAGCCACCAAACTCAGCTAGTTTTCGGGCCTGCCCTCCCACCACTGCAACACACAGGCCATGACTACATCTCACTCTTTCTTCATCAGACGGTCTTCAGCTGAATTCTCACATTGGGCGGAATATCCCTTCCCCAGGTGCTCACAAACCCCCAGTTAGCTCTTTTGACAACTGCTCAAGCGTTTGCCCCTCCCTACACAGAGCCTGGGGGAAAAGATTGCTCTCTCTTTAGAGGGCAGGGCAGGGCAGGGCAGGTTAAGGAAGCACAGGGAACAAGAGGCAGAATCCAGAGAGAGGGAAGGAAGAAAGAAGAGGGCAATCACATCCTCACCTCAGCCGTGAGTCAGGCCCCTGGAAGGAACTAGGAAAGCGCCGGGGAGATGAGGAAATGGGGAAGAGGCCTCCCCCACCCCCTTTCCTTTAGTCCAAATACAACGCTCACCGAGAGCCCTGCCTTCAGGACCTCCTTCACACCTAACTGCGGAAGGAGCCCGAACCCTCAGCCTCTCTTCCAGAACTCCTGGCCAAACCGATCTTCCAGAATGTCTGGACAGTGAGCCACACTTTCCTATCAAGCAGCTGGGATGGTTCTCTTTAGTAGGCATGATCTATTCAGCCCTTCTCTTAGAGGAAACTAAGGCACAGAAACGGGGACGCCACTCGCTCAAGGACACGAACACCGCAGGCAAGGTCTAGGCTAAAGCCCAGATGTCCTGGTGTACAATTTGAACCCCCCAACTTCAGGATGCTCTGAGGTCCGGGAACTATAGCTCCTGCTGATGACCTCCTGGACGAGTCATTTCCCCCTTCTCCCAGGCAGGTCCATGGGGTGCCCACTGGATACTCACAGGCTGCCCGAGTACTGGCTGCCCCCAAGAAAGCCGTACTTGTCCGTCTTGCGCAGGACTATACCATTTATCTCCGAGTCTGAACCCATGGAACTCACATCATCCGCCAAGGACTCCAAGGTCCCAGACATAAGGCTCACGGAGTCCAAGTAGCTCAGGGTGTCCGGGGCCTGCCCGCGCGGCCCAGAGATGCCGGGTCCCAGGCTGGACGTGGAGCCCAGGTCTTGCAAGTTTTCAGCAGGCTCTGGAGCTGGGGTCACAGTCACCACGGCTACCGGAGCCTCACCGGTCCCAGGAGGGCCTGCGACAGGCCCCGAGGGGTCCTCGAGAGCCTGCCCTGGCGAAGCTCCATCTCCACCTGTCACCTGCGCCGCTGGACCCCGCGCAGTCACTCCTGGAGCCGCCGTGGTTCCCGGCTTGGGGGCGAGCGGGGGTTTGGCAGTCAGGGCTCCGGGTGCCGTTCTGGAGGGGGTTCTGGTGGGGGTCCCGGCGGGAGTCCCTGGTCCTGGAACAGGCGGTGTTCGAGCCTCCTCCGTCTTCAGAGATTCTGCCCCCGAAGCCGGGGTCGCCGCCGTCTGGGTTTCTGCCACTGCCGGCGGCGGCCCGGGGGGCTGTGGAGCCGGGGGGACCTGCGTCTCCGGAGCATCGGGCGAGGCTTCCAACGTGAGCCCGGCCACCGTGCCGCCCGCGACTGTCGCGGCCGAGGTCTGCGCCGGCCCCGGGACCCAGGCAGACTGCGCCTCCCCGGGGGCCACGAGAGTGACGGGGGCCGAAGTGGCCGTAGTCACTGGAGGTCCAGGAGCCACTACTAGGACGGGCCCGGCTCGTGAACCCCGGGGCGGTGGCGAAGGGACCGCGGGGGCGCCGTGGCGGCGCGGCGGGGCCACCAGGGGCGCCGGGCCCGTCTCCATCGCCGCGGGCCGCCCCTCACATCCCCCCGCCGGGGAGGCCGCAGAAGGCGCCGCCCCTTGCAGCCCGCCCGGGAAGGGTAGAGGGCGAAGGGCGCGGCTCGGCGCGCGCCGGGGGCGGGGCGGGGCGGGCGGCCGCCGGGCGCGCGGAGGCGGGGCGGGGCGGGGGTCGGGGGCGCCCAGCGCCGGGGTCTGCTCGCGCCTCACCCGCTCGTGCCCCGCGCCGCCTCCCCCTCCCTTCGGCTGGTGACCGGCTCCCTCGATCACGCCTGCGCAAACACCGCCGAGCCGGCGGAGCCGCTAGCGTCCAGGCGAACTACGCCTGCGCGCGGGATGGCCAATCGCGCCCCTTTTTACTCCCGCCCCGTCGGAAGACTAGGACGAATAACAAGAGAAAGGAAGCTGGGTTCCTGCCAATCGATGGAAGAGGGTGGGGCGAGAGGCGGGAAGGAAATGAAGACGGCAAAGACGGACAGAGTAAACAGCCAATAGGAAAGAGGAAACCTGAATTTCCTGGCCAATAAACACAGCTGAAGAGTGACTGATCGCAGAAGGGCGGGGACAGAGGCAGGTGCTGGACTGTAAGAGGCACGGCCGAGAAACCTTTCAGCCAATAGAAACGGTAAAAAGGGAGCCAATGAAAAGGGGGCGAGGTGGCCAAATTGACAGACAGTAATGTCTATGTGAGCGGTGACAGCGCCGGTCGTCAATAGAAAGAGCTAAGGACTCAGGTCTCTCAGGATGGTCAGGAAGGATTGACAGCTGGGAAGAGGAGGGCCAATTAAGTGATTAACTTGCCTCACCAGCCAATTATTGCCTTTCTCCACTTATAAGCTAGATAACACCCTCGGCCAATGGTAACGTCGAAGGAACCGAGATGCTGCCAGCAAGCGCTGCCAGCAGGCGGTGTCAGCCCAGGAATAGTCGGTGACAACCGGAGACGAGCGCGAAAGGGGGTGACAGTTGGGGACAGCGCAGAGAAGAGCCCAGGGTATTAGGGCAGCGCCTAAGCAGCAAGGGTGCATGCTGCCCTTCCTTCCTGAGTCCCCAGAAGGGCCTCATTCATTCATTCATTCATTCAGCTCCTGAGCCCCACCACAAGATCCAGTACCCTCGACCTCGCTGCCCTGATCTCACTCTATGGTCAGACCTCCCAAATCCTCCCAACGACTCGTCTCTGGAGTGTCCATTTCGGGCAGGAATCCCAGACCAGGTTTCTCTCCACGGTTCCCATCTGTCTGAGGTCCTCCCCCAGCTCAGTTCCTCAGACCTTACCTCTTTCTGTGCTTAGACCCAAATCCATGAATCCTCAATACCATGAACTCCTCATATCTGTTTCTGCTCTTTGGAGGATTCAGGACTCTAGTCCTACCAATCCCTCTCATTGTCACATCTCTTTGTGATCCTGCTTAGACCCCAATCTCTTCCCTCCTGCCCCCCACCACCACCCCGTTGCTCTTAGACCAAAAACATAAAGATCTGACCTTATAAGTTCCAACTTCTAAACACTTCTTCCTCTCTCTTATCCCCATTCTCTTGAAACCCAGGTTTGGAGGGGTCCCAGGCTCTATACAGTATCCACCACCCTCAAATTCTCTCCAGACATAGCCCTGAACTTCTGAGGTCTCAAAGGTGCCTCACTCCCAACGCAGATGAAAATCCTGTAATCACTTATTCACTGCCCAAGCTCCTCCACTTCTTCACCTTCCATTTCACTGAATTTTACTGAGTACTGCCTCCATTTATGGAGTTGAGAACTCACTAATAAGTGGGCTCCCCCATAGCCTGGACCCCCCATGGTAACCATATAAGGTTAAACAGCTGCCAACTGATGAGGGAGGGGCCAGTGCAGCAGGCCAAGGGCAGCTGCTAAGTTTAGGGTGGCTCCTTCTCTCTTCTTAGAGACAACAGGTGGCTGGGCCCTAGTGCCCAGAAAAGAAAATGTCTTAGTGGCATTGGCATGGAGGTAGAAGAGGGGGAGGGAGGAGACACCTTCCTCAGAACATTAGGTCCTAGAGGGAACAGGAGGAAATGGTGTCAATGCCAATCTAGGGCTTCTCTGCCATTATTTCCCCAGACTTCCACTGCATGAAAGTGACTGGGTCCCAGAAGGTTAGGGAAGGTACCTCAAGTCACACAACCAACCAAGCTGGGTTTTTCCCAAAAGAGAGAAGCCACTGGCCATCCCAGCCTCCATAACTACAAATGACCTAGACTCATACTACACCTTGTCCTGCTTCCAACCTTTCCAAGCTCCACCCCAGGGTCTCTAGTTAGCATTGAAGGACCCCCAGTATCAGGTCACCAATCCGTGGCATTCTCTGTTCCTGCCCCATCCCAGTTCTGGCAACCGCCAGGCTTGGTGGTGCACGCTTTTAATCATAGCATTGGGGAGGCTGAAGTAGGAAGATCACCATGAGTTCAAGGCCTGTCTGGACTACCTAGTAAATTCCAGGTCATCCCTGGCTAGAGCAAGACCCTACCTCAAAGAAAAGTAAAAAATTAACACCTGACCTTTCAATGTCCTGGCATTGCCCATGCTATGCCTCCTGCCTAACATGTCTGCCCCTCCACTTTTACCTGACTTGCTTCCCCTTGCCTTTTGGGGTTTCATTTGCTTATTTGTCAAACTGTGCCCACAAAATCCAGCACACTGCCTGGCACACTGTAAGTAAATGCTTATTGTGGTTAGATCTAAGTCCACCCCACTCAGGGGTTCAAAGGTCTGATTCATCTCTCTCAGAACTGAGCCATGACTTTGGCACCCTCTGAACTCTAACATATTCCAGCCCCATTTTAAAAGGAAAAATATCCCTTCCTGCCTAGGTCCTAATGGGTCATGCATCCCAAGACCCACTCCCTCTCTCCCCCTCCCCCAGGGCTCCAGCTGCTGCTGGCCTCCAAGAAAGGAGAGGCCCTGAGCTGGGCTATTTTGGTATCTGGGGTGGGTACCCGAGGGCTTAGGTTACCCTGGTATGTTGGGGCAGGACTATATAACCCCTGAGAAACTGCCTCAGGCTGATTCCCTGCTTTTCTCCAGCTGAAGCAACTGCCTTGCCCCCAGGAGACCTAAGACATGGTGAGTAAGACTCCTTTACCACTGACCAGATCCCTTAGCCTCAGGGAAGCCTCACCCTTCAAAAGAAAGTAACTATATCCTGGTCCAGCAAATCATTAAAATATGAAACCTGTCTTTCATGTTATCCAGAAAGATGGAGTGATGGCCTATACGACTCAACCAAGAGAAATATGCCCAGACTCTTGGCTCCATAGGGGGCTGGACCTACCCAAATCAGCTTCATCTCTTCCTACACTCCTTCCTAAAGTCCTCTGGGACCAATCAGATTATTTCCATTCCCATTTTATAAATCAGAAAGTAGAGGTCTGACAAGGTAATTCAGTGGATCAGGGAGAGACAGCAAGTATGGGACTCCAAGGAGACAGGCTAAGGGTACTGAGAAGGGCATTTGTCAGGCTGGATGGAGGGACTCAGGCACTACAGACAGAAATGGGAAGGGGTATAACTAAAATAAGCCCCCTTAGCCAAGAGGCCCCAAGTAGAGGAAGAGTTATTTTAGAGGGAGTCAAAGAACTTTGAATCTGGCAGATGGCAGACGTGGTAATTCATGTCTGTAGTTCTAGTTACTTTCAAGACTGAAAAGAGAATTACTTGAGCCAAGGAGTTCAAAGCCAGCATGAGCAGCATAGTGAGAATCAAAGGGAAAAAATAAAAAAAGGTCTGGAGTGGTTGTGTGCACGCCTTAGTCCCAGCACTTGGGAGACAGAGGTAGGAGGATCAGCGAGAGTTCCTGGCCACCCTGAGATTACATAGTGAATTCCAGGTCAGCCTGAGTCAGAACAAGAATCTACCTGAGAGAGAGAGAGACAGAGAGACAGAGAGACTAGGAAAGAAGAGCTAGGGATGTAGCTCTGTTACCACAATGCTTTCCAAGTGTGTATGAAGCCTTGGATTCAATTCCCAGTACCCCATAAAATCAGGTAAAGCAGTGCATACCTGTAATCACTCTTGGGAGATGGAGATAGGAGAATCAGAAGTTCAAAATCATCCTCAGAAACATAGCAAGTTTGAGGCTACATGAGGCCCTTGCTCAAAAATAAAAGGGAGCTGGGCATGGTGGCGCACGCCTTTAATCCCAGCACTCTGGAGGCAGAGGTAGGAGGATCACCTTGAGTTCAAGGCCACCCTGAAACTACATAGTGAATTCCAGGTCAGCCTGGACTAGAACGAGACCCTACCTCAAAAAAACCAAAAAAAAAAAAATTAAAAATAAATAAAATTTAAAAAATAAATAAATAAAAGGGAGCTCAGAATGGTGGTGCATGTCTTTAATCCCAGCACTCTGGAGGCAGAGGTAGGAGGATCACCCTGAGTTCCAGGCCAGCCTGAGACTACATAGTGCATTCCAGGTCAGCCTGGACTAGAACGAGACCCTACCTGGGGGAAAAGAAAAAGAAAACTGCAGCCTGGCTTAGTGCATGTCTTTAATCCCAGCTGGGGGAGTGGGGACTGAGGTAAGAGGAGCACAGTGAGTTTGCGAGGAGCCTGGCACTAGACTTTTTTGCTCAGCCCTCACCCCCTACCCCACAGGCACCCAAAAAGGCCAAGAGGAGGGCAGGAGCAGAGGGAAGTTCCAATGTCTTCTCCATGTTTGACCAGACTCAGATTCAGGAGTTCAAGGAGGTGAGACAAAGCCAAGGAGAGGCACCTCTCTTGGCCTCCCCTTCTCCCTGGAATGTGCACCTGTTGGGTGGAGGGTTTAGAATTCCTTCTTCCTCTCCCAGCTAGGGTGGAAGGGAACAGCTGGCTGAGGGCCAGAATCTGATCTGCCTGGGGCTGAAGCCGTGGGGGCTATGAAAGACCTCATCTGTCCCCACCCCTGCCCTCTCCACAGGCTTTTACTGTAATTGACCAGAACCGTGATGGCATTATTGACAAGGAAGACCTTCGGGACACCTTCGCAGCCATGGGTGAGCCTCCAACTTCCAGCCATAAATGTTCAAAGTTTTACAGTCTGGGGGAAATTCGGTGGCTTTGGAAGTGTAGACAAGCGGGATGATGTATGTTTATGGGGAGCAGAGCCCTGGCCCTCAGAACCCAACTCCATTCCCTGGTTCTTCCACACCATCCAGGCCGCCTCAATGTGAAGAACGAGGAGCTTGATGCCATGATGAAGGAAGCCAGTGGTCCCATCAATTTCACTGTCTTCCTGACCATGTTCGGGGAAAAGCTCAAGGGTGAGTGAAATATTCTGAGTCCAAGCCCCTAGTTATCCCTTCTCACCCGTCCGGGGACTAGTGGACTCATGTGGTCTCTCTGGCACCTTAGGTGCCGACCCTGAGGATGTGATTACTGGAGCCTTCAAGATCCTGGACCCTGAGGGAAAGGGCACCATCAAGAAGCAGTTGTGAGTGACCTCCTACAAGTGCTCCCACACAGAAAGGCTCCTGAAGTTCCTACCAAGAATTAGATGTTGCCAGAATAAAGGAGAAATAACTCCTGGCCGAGAGACAGGAGTACACGGACAAAACCTAGAGGGAAAGCTGGAGTGTTTAGGAGTCAGACTTGGAGCAAGATTTTATTGGTGGGGAAGGGGTGGCAAGGGGGATTAAGTGAACAAGAACAAACAGGACACTGTCTCACTTTCCCCAATGTCACCTCTCTAGCCTGGAGGAGCTGCTTACCACACAGTGTGACCGCTTCTCCCAGGAGGAGGTGAGTGGGGGAGGGCTGGAAAGGAAGGGGTTAGGGTAGGGGGCGCTCCAGGACTCATTGAATGTCTTTCCCCCAGATCAAGAACATGTGGGCAGCCTTCCCCCCAGATGTGGGCGGCAACGTAGACTACAAGAACATCTGCTATGTCATCACGCACGGTGACGCCAAGGACCAGGAGTAGAGGACCCTCTCCCACCCCGACTCCCAATAAAATTCAAATGGTCTTTGTTTCTTATTGGCGGCAATTTCGGTGTGTTTCTGTGGGAGGGACTCAGGTGTGAGGCAAGAAGGGAATTTCCAACGAATGGATGAATCGTGGCCAGGAGCCCAGCGTGGGTAGCTCCAAACGGCTGGGAAAGAGACTTCCAGAAGTCTTAGGGAAGCTGTTTTTATTGAAGACAGAGCTTAGATGAAGAGGCCCCAGGGTGAAGAGGGGCAAACAGGAGCTGGGCCTTTGAGAACAGGCTGCGGGCGGGCCCAGGGAGGGGACTACAAATGTCGGGTTTGGGGCGAGCCTTTAGCACGGACCTAAACAAAACAGAGCAAGGGCGGGCCTACCCGCTGGGAAGTCTAAAGGAGACTGGAGGTAGGGCGGATGGAAGACCAGGGGTGCCGGGGTCCTCAAAGAGCGTCCGACTGCTCGCCCCGCGCCTGGCCCTGCTGCATCTGGGCTTGCATCTTCTCCAGCATCTCCTGCATACGGCGCAGCTGTGCAAGGCGAGATTGCAGGCAGTGGGGTCGGGCGAGGCCAGAGAGGGGTCCGGGAGAGGACCCAGGGCGTTGGCTGGAGGGGAAGAGGCGCTTGCTCACCTCCTCGTCCTTTTCGCGGATCAACTTCTCCGTGTCGGCCAGTGGCAGCATGGGCAGCGGGATCTCTGTGGCGCTCTGGCGGGAAAGCCTGCTAAGGGGTAGCGGGAAGGGAACGGAGTCAGAGGCGGGCCCTCAAGTTGTGAGTCAGGGCTTGGGGTAAATTTGGGGCCACGTGCAAGAAGTTAGGGCCGGAGGTAAAAAGGATGAGAAGGAAAGATCTGGGGACAAGATCAAGGGTGGAAGGAAGCTGCGCCAATCTGAAAGGCTGCCTTGAAGCATCAAAACAGTCGGCCAGTTCTCACCTTCGGCTGGCTCGATCCCGAGCCCCGGGACGAACAAGGCTCTGTAGGCAGCGAGCCCGGTAACCCTCATAGAGCAGGTCGTGCGTCACCTCTTTCAAGTCCTGGAGGTGTGTCTGCACCAGCATCCGTCTGAGGTTCAGGAAGTCGCAGTGATGTGGGTTCTCCACTAGAGGGCGAACCAGCGAGCTTTGATCCAACCTCACCCTCAGGGAGCTTCCCTTGGGAGCACTGCTGAAGTGAGGATCTGAGGTTTGCAGTCCAAAGACCCCCCTCTTTTGACTCTTAGGAACTCTCAGGACCACAGCCCACCTCAGCTTCACATACTGGGTGCATTCTGGGGTCCTCGCTAGCTTCAGAATGTATGCCTGGCCTTACCCTCCACGGTACCCCAGGAGTAGCGGCGTCCCCTCACTGGTCGGGTTCCACCATCTCTCACCACCTCACTTGAACCCACGACTGCGAAAGGGATGCTTTCCTAAAGAGAGGGGGGTCAGGAGTTATGTCGACCCCTCCCTAGGCAGAAACCTGCCCATGTACTATCCTGCTTCCCTTTCTGCCTCCTCTTCCTCCTTTCACACCTTCATCTGTGCATCCTGCTTCTTGAAGTCGTCATCCTCATCAGAGTCACATTCCGGGAACTGGTAAATATTGATCTTCTCCTCCTTCAACTGATCCCGGATCTCAGAGGAGACAGATACAGAGAGGGAAGAGACACTGAGGTGTGACCAACACACATTGCACTACCAGAGTCAGGGAGCTATAGCGGCAGAGTGGTCAGAGAGAAAGGAGGATGTGAAAGATAGGAATAGTGACATATGGACATAGAGGATGACCAAAAACAAACTCTGAGAAACTAGGAAGGATGGAACAGATGTCAGATGACCAGGAGACATAGTAGGAAAGAGCTGTGAAGACACCGGTAGGGAGTCATAGGTGTCTTGGGACCAGAGAGAAATCAGAAGCTTCATGAATTTTGGCTTCACTTGGTTCCAAAGGTCCAGAAGTCACCACCCACCCATACCTTCTGCTTGAGGGCCTGAGTTTCCTTAGGCATCAGAGCATCTGCTTTGCCAATGACTGGGATGATGTTGACTTTCTCATGCACCGCCCGGAGGAAGGCCACATCTAGGGGCCGGAGCCTGTACCCAGGGATTGATCAGGGCCCGTCTCCAGGGTACAAAGACTTTCCCAGTCACCCCAACCCCCAGCTCCCAGGGTATCCTCCAGACCCCCTGCCAAAGGGTGAGATGAAGTAGAGGCAACAGTGGACTCGGGAGTCCTGGATGTTCTTCCGGTTCAGGCCACTCTCATCTCTAAGATATTGCTCAAATTGTTCCTCAATGAAGTGCACCACGGGCAGCCAGCTGGAGTGTGGGAAAGGATGTGTGGTCAGAGATCAGAGGCCATAAGGCAGGGGAAGGGATAAGGCTAGCCAGGACTATGGTGTGAGAAGTACTTCTTTCTCTTCTAACCAAAGACAGCAAGGACACAGATGAGACACTAAGAAACTCAGTGGCTCAGGCCTAATCATAGGGGACTGAGGCAGGAAGAGTTTACAGAAACAGGTGCCTTCTTTTGGGTCAAAGAAACAGAACAGATACCTTGTAACTGACCCCTCATCCTCACAGAGCAACTGCTTTGAGAGGCAAAGCTCCTGACCCCTCCTTTTCTCACCAGTTGGAGCAGTCCACAGAGTCCCCAAATCCAGGCGTGTCCACCAAGGTCAGCTTCACCTTGATACCCCCTTCCTCTATCTCCACACCCCGGCGCTCGATGGTCACAGTTTGAGTCAAGCGAGCTGTAGGGACAGGGAGAAGTTCCACACAGGGCTCTGAGGCGGGCCTTTTCCTTTCCCAGTGTTACAGCTGCCCCCACTTATTCAGGGGAGCAGAAATCCCCTCAGAGAAAAGCAGTGGCCACCCAAGTCTCCAGAAGTAAAAGAAAAGAATGAGCCTAGGGACACTGGAAGGGGCCAAGAGCACTAGCATGGGGGAGAGGATCTTACCACTGGCATCTGGCACCTGGCGATCTTCATAGAGGTTGGTGAGGAACAGACTGTTGATGAGGGTGGACTTCCCCAGGCCTGACTCCCCTGTGCACAGGACAGGCCTACTGGTCAGACGAACAACCAGGAACTCTTGAGGACATCTCCATCCCCAAGTCCCTTCGGAACCCCCAGACCTGCCACCATGAGTGTGAAGTCAAAGCCTTTCTTGACAGATTTGCGGTGCAGCTGGTTGGGAAGGGCTGCAAACCCCACATATTCCTTGTCCTGTGGGAGGGTGGGGGGCAAAATGAGGCTCCTGGATAGGACACATAGGGCCCCAGTACCACAGAAGCCTGAGGGGTAGGCAGTCAACTTGCTGTGGATCCACCTTGGTCTGGGGATCCTGGGAGGAGGAGGCCGATGCCCAAATACCTGAGTCCTGGGCCCAGAGACTCACCATGGCTCTGCTAGCTGTCGCTGCACCTGGTGTTGCTCCCCACTTCCTCTGGAGCAGGAAGTTGAATGCAGAAAACAAGGGGGCGGGCAGTGCAAGAAGCTGAGATGCTCCACTGGCCCAGACCAGAAAGGTCAGAAAGCCAAGGGGATCCCATTGCTAATGACCCCTCCATTCCATACATGATGTGAGGGAGGCCACATCCCCATGATGAGAGGAGGGGTATGGACAAAAAGGAAGGAAGCAGGCTATTCTCTTTAACAAGTGTGATAAGGGGTTGACAACAACAGCAACAAACTAGGAGATTGAGGTAGGAGATCACTGTGAGTCTGAGGCAAGCATTGGGTTCCAGGTCAGCCTGGCCTAGAGTGAGACCCTTCCTTAAAAAAAACACAAATGAGGCCGGGAGAGATGGCACTTGTCTGCAAAAGTCTATCGGCCCAGGTTCAATTACCCAGTGCCCACGTAAAGCCAGATGCAGAAAGTGGCGCATGCATCTGGAGTTCCTTTGCAGTGGCTGGACGCCCTGGTGTACCCATTCTATCTCTTTTCTGTTTCTCTCTGTTTGCAAATAAATAAACATTTTTTTTAAAAAAAATAACAAAGAACAAAACTGTGTTTGCTTGGTGGTACAGGCCTTTAATCCCTGCACTAGTCAGGCAGAGGTAGGAGGATGGTCCATGAGTTCAAGGCCAGTCTGAGACTACATAGTGAATTCGTCAGCCTGGATAGAGTGAAGCCCTACCTCAAAAAACAAAACAAAACAAAACAAACAAACAAAAGAGTTCCCAGGGTCTGAGTGGGCCAAAACCATAACAGGATTAGAGGTAGGAGACAACAATTTTTTAAAAATACATATTTATTGTCCATAATGAGTTACATTATTTAGTGGGCAAACAATGAGTTGTTATCCCGAATTCCCAAATTCCCCCCCTCCCAAGAAGACAACAATTTTTTTTTTTTTTTTTGGTTTTTGAGGTAGGGTCTCACTCTGGCCCAGGCTGACCTGGAATTCACTATGTAGTCTCAGGGTGGCCTTGAACTCATGGTGATCCTCCTATCTCTGCCTCCAGAATGCTGGGATTAAAGGCGTGCGCCACCACGCCCGGCAAAGGAGACAACAATTTTTGCAGCTCATATAATGGATTTGTTTTGGGTGTTCTGGTAATGAACTCAAAGCTTTGGGTATAGGTATCAGTTACTTGAAAAAATACCTCACAAAAATCAGTTTAAGGGCTGGAGAGATGGCTCGGCGGTTAAGGCACTTGCCTCCAGTGCCTAAGTCCCTGGGTTCAATTCCCCAATACCCATATAAGCCAGACCCACAAGGTGGTGACCCTGATGCTTCGTTTGCTCTCTCTCTCTCTCTCTCTCTCTCTCTCTCTCTCTCTCTCTCTCTCTCTCCTTGAGAAAGAATAAATAAAATATATTTTTTTAAAAAAATCAGTTTAAGGGAGGAAGGGTTTATTTTAGTTTACAGTTGCAGGTTACAGTCAGTTATGGTGAGGAAGGCAGGAGCCTGAAGCAGAATGGTCACATTCTGCCCACAGTGAGGAAGCAGAGAGCCATGAAGGCTGCTGCTCAGTCAGCTCTGGTTTTTGTTTCGGGCCAGGGTCTCACTCTAGCCCAGGCTAGCCTGGAACTCCCATCTAGCCCACCTCTGCCTCCCCAGTACTGAGATTAAAGGGGTGCAACACCACGCCTAAATTTTTCCTTTTCATACAGCCCAGGACCCCAGCCCACAGTATGGTATAGTCCACAGTTAAAGTGGGTGTCGTGAAGTTCAGAATATAGAAAACCACAGAGACAATTTCTTCTTGGGTATTTATTTAATGTCATTCAGGAATCTGGCTGGACTTGGAGCAAAGAGAATGTGGGAGGGGACACTAAGTCTTCTGGGAAGGTGACACAAGGGTTTCAAGGTGTAGGGAAATGGGGTGGTGGGAAGGAGGTTAGGACTCTGAGCAGCGGGATCTGAGGCCCACTCGGCATGCAGTGTCTGGAAACGGTTTTACATAGAGATGAGAAATCATGCCGGAGCCGCGCATGCTGTCTCAATCTTTCTAAGGTGGGTTTTGACCTCTCAGGGGGTAGCTCCAAGGGAGGGGCTGTTTCCTTCCATCCAGATGGTGGAGGGTTTAGGAATTGCCATGATAGAAGTGTTGATTCTAGGTTCCCACACTGGAGCCTGGGTTTACTTTCATGGAGGTGTAGAAACTACTCTTTGAAACCTCAATCTCCATTAATACATAAAGGGAGTGAAGCTGGCTGAAGGGAGGTAGGGAGAGTGCCAGCGACAAGAAAGGTTTAGGAAATCTTCCCACCTCAGTTAACCCAGGTTGCTAAATGATCCCTATACTTGCTTCTCTCACAGGCCTCTGTTTCTCATTTCTCTCCTTAGAGAATCCAGTTTCTTCAGATTCCCCATTGTGGTACATCCTCAATGGTTTAAATTCAATCTAAAGAAAAAAACAGACTAAGGCCTTTAGGAAACAAAGGTTACCTCAATTATCTACTGATGTTTCCCTTAGACAGGAAAAGATAAGACCTGAAGTCTGCAGAACTGGCTGAAGATGCTCAGAGGTTAAAGGTCCTTGTCTGCAAAGCCTGCCGGCCCAGGCCTGATTACCCAGTACCCACATACAGCCAGATGCACAAACTGGTACAAACACCTTGAGTGCTTTTTCAATAGCAGGAGGCTCTATTATGAACCCATTCTTTCTCTCCCTCAAAAATAAAAATATTTCTAAAAAATATATAGGAAGATCACTGTGAGTTTGACTCCAGCCTGGAACTACAGAGAGAGTTCCAGGACAGCCTAGGCTAGAGTGAGACCTAACTCAGAAAAAAAAAATATATATATATACACACACACACACACACATATATATATATATATATATATATATATATATATATATATATATATGTGTGTGTGTGTGTGTGGTTGTCATGGTTTGATCCAGGTGTCCCCCACAAACAAATGAATGTGTTCTAAATGCTTGATCCCCAGCTGATGGCAGTTTTCAGTTCGAGAATTAGAACCTCACTAGAGCTGTGTGTTGGCGGCGGGCTTATTGGGATTATAAACCAGCTTCCCCTTGCCAGTGTTTGGCACACCTTCCTGCCATTGCTTGCAGTGCTGTGGCGGAGGTGATGTCCACCCCTCTGCTCATGCCATCATTTTCCCTGCCAGGATGGAGTCTCCCCTCAAGTCCGAGTCCACAAGCCAAATAAACCCATTCCTCCACAAGCTGCTTTTGTTTGGGTTCTTTCTGTGCAGCAACTAGAAAGCTGACTAAACAGTGGTTTGACATATATAATTTATAGCTCATGAAATTTACTATTCTTGGCATTCCTAATTTTTAAAAACTGTGCCCGAGCCGGGCATGCTAATGCACGCTTTTATTCCCAGCATTTAGGAGGCAGAGGTAGGAGGATCACTATGAGTTCGAGGCCAGCCTGGAAATTCAGAATGAGTTCCAAGTCAGCCTGGGCTAGAGTGTGAAAGTGTTTGGGGGCTAATTTTGGGAGACTATATTAATTTTTTTTTTTTTTTGGTTTTTCGATTTTTTGAGGTAGGGTCTCACTCTAGTCCAGGCTGACCTGGAATTCACTACGTAGTCTCAGGGTGCTGGGATTAAAGGCATGCGCCACCACGCCCGGCGGGAGACTATATTAATATATAGGAATGGCTGGGCATGGTGGCACATGCCTTTAATCCCAGCACTCAGGAGGCAGAAGTAGGAGGATTGCTCAAGGCTAGCCTGGGAATACAGAATGATCAATTTCCAGGGACCCTGGGCTAGAGTAAGACTTTACCTTACCTCAAACAGCAACAACCACCACCATCAATATCTCTCTCTCTCTCTCTACCTATCTATATGACTCTGCCTTTCTTCCCCTCTCTTCCTTTGAAAAAGTGGTTAGCTAAAATATAGACACTTTGTTTATTTCAAGGAAGGGGCTCCTCTAGTCCATACCGACCTGGAATTCACTATGTAGTTTTTGGCTGGCCTTGAATTCACCTCGATGCTCCTACCTCTGCCTCCCAGTGCTGGGATTAAAGAAGCGCACCACCATGCTAAAATACAGACATTTGTGGACATGTAGCTTTTACCACATGTAAATTAGGGAATTAGGTAGTTTGTTCTCAAGCTAGATGAGTGTCCATGGCCCAGAAACATTAATTTGGGTTACCTCAAATTTCTGGTTCCAAAGTATTAACAATTTTATGAAGCTTTTATAGTTACAGAACAAAAGAGTCATAAACCAAGGCAATTTTAAAGTACATAGGACACATCCGGAGGGCTGGTGACAGCACAGCAGAGAAGTCTCTGCCATACGCCTCAGATGACATCTGATGACATTCTTAGCCTTTGGGTTGGCAGAAGCAAAAAAAAAAAAGTTCCACCTTGTGACTTCTTAGTCACCAGGATGTTAGGTCAAACACAGAGGTAGGCAATAAATGGCTGTTAAGGGCTGGGAGTGGTGGTGACTGCCTTTAATCCCAGCACTGGGGAGGCAGAGGTAGGAGAATTGCTATGAGTTTGAAGCCAGCCTGAGATTACAGAGTGAGTTCCAGGTCAGCCTACAGGGCTACAGCGAGAGCCTACCTACCTCAAAGAAAAATTAAAGGAAGCTGGGCATGGTGGCGCACACCCTTAATCCCAACGCTCGGGAGGCAGAGGTAGGAGGATCACCATGAGTTCAAGGCCACCCTGAGACTACATAGTGAATTCCAGGTCAGCCTGGGCTAGATTGAGACCCTACCTCGAAAAACCAAAAAAAAAAAAAAAATTGAAAGAAGAAGAAGAAGAAGAAGAAGAAGAAGAAGAAGAAGAAGAAGAAGAAGAAGAAGAAGAAGAAAAGAAGAAATAGCTATGGGCTAGAGAGATGGCACAGTGGTTAAGGTGCTTGCCTGTAAAACCCAACAACAATAGTTCCGTTTCCCAGTAAACATGTGAAGCCAGATGCACAGAGGCACATTCATCTGGCATTCATTTGCAGTCTGGTTAGAGGCCCTGGTTACCCATTCTCATTCTCTCTCCTTACAAATAAATATTTTTAAGCCTTCCTTAAATCTTCATATATATATCTATGTATATATATAGATATAGATATATATATGTATATATTTGCAAGCAGACAAAGACAGAATGAGTGCATCAGGGCCACTGCAAACAAACTCCAGGTGTATATACCACTGTGCACCTGGCTTTATATGGGTACTGGGGAATTGAACTCAGGTCCCTGGGTTTTTTGGCAAGTGAATTAACTGCTGAGGCATCTATCCAGCCCAATAATTTTGTTTATTTTGAGGTAGGGTCTCACTCTAGCCCAGGCTAACCTGGAATTCACTATGTAGTCTCAGGGTGGCCTCGAACTCACTGCGATCCTCCTACCTCTGCCTCCTAAGTGCTGGGATTAAAGGCGTGCAGCACCACGCCTGGCTTGGCATTCACCTTTTATTAGGACAGAAGAGACCTCTGTTTACTCTCAAGGTTATAGCTAGAAAGTTTAAGTGGTAGGTAACTAATTAAGGAATTTAAAGAAAGTGCTTCTGGGGATTGATCCAATCTGCTGGGGGAAAGTGGCGCATGCCTTTAATCACAGCAGAGGTAAGACAGCCTTGTGTTTCTGGCCAGCCTAAAAATCCATAGCAAATTCCAGATCAGCCTGGGCTAGAGTGAGACCCTACCTCCCAAAAATGTAAAAAACAAAACAACAAAAAACAAACAAAAAAGAAAAAAACAACAGAACAGCAGAGAATATATGAAGGCAGCTTATGCATGTATATATATATATATATATCCATAATTATTATTTTTTAATTAGATGCATCTACTGCTGGGGATTAGTGTTTTGCTAAAAAGGCATGGGCAGAGTGAGTTAAAAATTTAACTCTGAAAAAAAAAACAAAAAAAAAATTTAACTCTGAATCCCAACAATTTAGGTTCAAAGATCTGATCAATTTTGACTCTTAGGTATAAATACTTAGGTATAGGCTGGGCGTGGTGGCGCACGCCTTTAATCCCAACACTTGGGAGGCAGAGGTAGGAGGATCGCCGTGAGTTCGAGGCCACCCTGAGACTACAGAGTGAATTCCAGGTCAGCCTGGACTAGAGGAGACCCTGCCTGGAAAAACCAAAAAAAAAAAAAAAAAAAAAAAAAAAAAAAAACTTAGGTACCTTCTTCGAACCTATTAAGGGCTGGGTTAAAAGTGGTTAAAGGTGCTTGCTTGCAAATTCTGCCAGCCTGAGTTCAATTACCCAGTACTCACATAAAGCCAGATACACAAAGTGGCACATGCATCTGGATATCATTTGCAGGGACTGTTTCTTTCTCTCAAATAAAGATATATATATTTTTAATAAAATATTTTATTTATTCATTTTCAAACATAGAGAGAGAGAGAGAGAGAGAGAGAGAGAGAGAGAGAGAGAGAATGCACCAGGGCCACCACCTTGTGGATCTGGCTTATGTGGGTCCTGGGGAATTGAACTGGGGGCCTTAGGCACTGTAGGCAAGTGCCTTAACCGCTGAGCCATCTCTCCAGCCCTCAAAGATATTTTTATCTATTTATTTTTGTTTTTCGAGGTAGGGTCTTGCAGATTGACCTGGAATTCATTATGTAGTCTGAGGGTGGCCTTGAACTCACAGTGATCCTCCTACCTCTGCCTCCAGAGTGCTGGGATTAAAAGGGTGTACTACCATGCTCCCACTTTAACATTCTTAATAAAAAGGTCTCTGAGTCTCGGCTTCTACCATTATTCATATGCTTTTTCAGGACACAAGAACCTGGAAATTCTGGTGGAAGCCCACTGGATTCCAAAATCCTGGTTATAGTTACAGGTGTGTATTACCATGCAAGACTCTCCTATGCTAGCTTGCATAGATCCGTATAACTTTCTTAGCTCTCTTTCTCCTTCACACACGCCCTTGCTAGAATCCTAGGGCAGAGGCACCTCCAGGCACTCCCTCCCTCCACAAAAGCCTGCCTAGAATACAAAATCCTGAGATCATGCTTCTTGGAGAATCGGCCAATGGCATGGCAGCCCCAGCAGGGCCCCACCAGGATGGAGCCAGGGTTTAATTCTTCAGTCCCTCCCTGGGCTTGGCCTTTGCAAAGCGTCTAGTTCCTGGTCTGCCGGGCCGCCTCGGCCTGTCGCCTTTTGTTCCTCGCAGTGCTCCAAGCCTTTTCCTGGCTGCTCCTCCATTTATCTTTCCACATCTCTTTGTCTCTGGCCCTTTACTTCCGCTGCCGCCCGCGTCCCCTCGGGCTCGGGCGGGGATGCAGGTGCTCCCGAGGCGTTTACCTGGGCCCCCGCGGCCCCCGCCCCGCGCCGCTTTGTTTCCGGGCTCTCGGCTCGGCGCCCCGCCCCGCGCCGTCCCGCCCCGCCCCGCCCGGGGTCCCCGCCGCCCTTTGTTCGCCTGGGCCTCTCCCCACCCTCTTCCCCGGGTCGTCTCCCGGTCCCGCTCTCTTTGTCTCTCCCGGGCAGGCGCGGAGGGCCGGCCCCGGAGGCGGACCGAGACGTCTGGAGCCTGAGGACGGATCCTCGGCCCTCGTCGGCAGCCGCGGCCCAGGAAGCGCACGGTTAATACCACCGAGTCCAGGCCTCCGGCGCCGGCACAGAGGGGCCGTCGCGTAAGCCCGAGGCCGGCCACCGAGCCGCGGCGGCCTCGGCGGGCGCGCAGCTCCTCCCGGGTCCTAGAGCCGCTCCGCACGGCCGGCGCTTCCGCTTCCCGCCCCGCCCCCGGGACGCCAGGGGCCGAGCCCCCTCCTGGCGCGGCGCGGCGCGGCGCGGCGGAGACCACATCCCCGAGCTGCGGGAGACTCGGGTACCCGCACCAGCACCCAGGAGCTCCGGAGGCGGCCAACGAGGTGAGAGGGGCCGCAGTGTCCCGGAGACCGAGCGGCAGGTGCCGGGCGGCCGGCGGGGGTCACCCGGCGCCCGGGACCCGCCGCTGCCCGCGCTTGCGCCGGCCGGTAGAGGGCAGCGGCTGGGCGCCGCGGGCGGCTTGTGGCCGTGTGACCGCAGGATCTATCCGTTCCCTGGCCCCGGGCGGCGTGCTCGCCGTGGAGCACCGGAAAGCCCCGGGCCGGGATCTCCGGGCCTCGGGGTAGGGCCGTGGCTTCGCGCCGCCCCGCTGGGGTCTCTAGAGCAGAGATCTGCCCGACCCACGCCCAGAAAAATCGGACGCGAGAAGGGGGAGGGGAGCAAGCATCCAGGGAGGGAACCCATGTTTGTGAGCACCTACTTTGTGCCAGGCTGTGAGGGGCACCTTCCCAGGTCTCTCCCCTCCCCCACAGCCTTCACAATCCTTACTGCTCTACATCAAGGCCTACATCAAGCCTCATTCTGGAGCGTCTCAGCAGTAGTAACATCCCTTTGCCCGTTTCTTTCCAGTCATGCATTTTGCAACCAGATTAGTCTAAATCCTTCTCCCTTCTGCCCATTAACTCAACGCCTTACGGATCCTAGTGTTTGTTCAGTCCAAGCCTTGCATGAACAGACCAGTTCCACTATCTTTTCCAGATAAACTCCCCTCCTTTTTTCTGATTTTGTCTGCTGCTTTGAATGTCCATCTCCTTTCTCTCTTGTGACAACACAGTTGTTATGAACCCAAAATTATAGTTATCAGTACTTTGCCCCTAAGCATTGAGGAGCGTGGATGTTGGTTGAAGTAATGAATTACAGAGCAGAGGCTAGTGGTAGTGGTGCACACCTGCAGTCCCAGCGCTAGGGATGGAAAGTTGGAAGGCAACCTGGGTTAC